>VUQK01013150.1:0-12494 GCA_015106715.1 Bujurquina vittata | reverse complement strand
GCGATCTTTTGGCGTAAACATCCGCGGGAGCATTTTTTAATTTTTATTCTGTTCTGCGTTGAACCGGAGACTTTCCTAATCCTCTTAGCGGCATTTTCTTTGTCTTGTTCATTAGTGGCAACGATTGGAGCTACATCTGCAGGTGTAGAGAGGAGCTTCTCCTGTTTAAAGCGGCTCAAGTCTTACACCAGCAACACCATGGGCCAAGGCCGTTTAAGCAGCCTAGCTTTGCTGGCCATTGAGAGGACACTAGTCAAGTCCCTGGAAAAGAGCGCCTTGTTGGTACGACAGGGTCACAGATCATTTTCTTGAAAAGGAACGGAGGGTAGAATTTACGTATAAATAAACCGACACATTTTATTTTTATTTTTTTTCATATATATTTATTCTTTTTTTTTTGTGAACATATTTTAATCCAAAAGCTCAGTAGCACAGTCTACAATTTTTATTTATTTATTTATTTCAACACATTTTATGATGTAGGCCAAAATTGAGCTTCCCCTCCTTGAAAGACCAGCATCCGCCACTGGTCTGCACCATACTTCACTTCATTGATTTGACCATCACTAACTCATGGCTTCAGTCAGTGCCGACAAGATAGCCAGGCCTTGCAACGGGCTGTAAAAAACCCCTCCCAGTATCTGAAGTTCAAACTTCAGATACTGGAGGCTATACAGTCAATATTAATTTGGGAGACATCTCAGGGATTTCTCCCCAAACTTTACTCTTAAATTGTGCTTTTAAAATGTAATACTTTTAAATCTGCACAGATTGTTGAACCACTCCCCACAAAAACTCAGGCAACTTTCTCAAATTCATTTTTTAAATCCAGTGGTTCTCAACCTTTTTCTTTCTCATTGTACATCCTGTATAATGACAATAAAGGCATTCTATTCTATTCTGTTCTCTTTTATTCTATTCTATGCGCTGCTTCACCGGATGAAATCTTTTCATGCCTCATGCAAAGCGTGGTCCTGGCAGGGGCTGGGTGGCGAAGCGGCAGCACAATGGCTCTATGTACACAGCAGATGGTAACGGTGGAGAGTTTCGCTAGTCGCTGTGCTAACGTGCCTGCTAACATTTCATTGCTCCACTGTGAGAATTAATCCAACATTCAACATTTGTTCGGCAAGACTTTTCTCCCAGGTCATTCGTGCTCCAGGTATCAAGACCCCTGCACCCCACCTATGGGGCACACCCCATAGTTTGAAAAACACTGAGGTCCAGCAGCAGTATGTCTGTCACCACTCTGCTGCCACATACCGGAATTTGGCTCCATCCCCTTTATCGGATACTTTAACTCAGCCCAACATTCTTGCTTCTTCTGGTTGTTCCTCAGAACAAGCCACGTTTTGAAGGGATGTTTGTTTTCCATGTAGTTCTTTTGCTAGCTTGGCATCATGTTAGTATTAACCAACACCTCCAGATAGATGACACACTCTGGCTGAGGCCTGTTGACATCATGTTGGCTCAGCTGAAGACATAAGACAGGTTACCTTGGTGCAATGATATAGTGAATTAATTCTTGATTTTGATGTGACTGTATTGCAGTATCAACATGTGGTTGTAAAAAAAAAACCCACTTGGACTTGTCTTAAGTTACACCAGTGTGCCAGTGAAACATGGATATATTTGAACCCACCAGCTGAAAGGGGTCTTTCTTTTTGTGTGGAGTTTGCATGTTCTACCCGTGCCTGACTCGACTCTGCAGTATTTGCTTTTGCTGTGGATCGGACATTTGCTGAACAGTGCATCCTTCTCAGTTTATTTTGTGAGCTTCAATTTACAATGAATGCCATTCCTGTAACAGAAAAAAATTAAAATCAAACCTGTCTGTGCAATTCAAAGTGAGGTTTTTTTTTTTTGTTTGTTTGTTTTACATTAAAATGATTATTAACTGATAAGTGTTGCATATTTCTGTCTGACACATTTGTTTCTATTGGATAAGATCAAATCTTTCTTGTCATTTTCAGACAGACATAATTGATGTTTCATTTGAACAACACGTTTTTTTTCTTCCTTTTGTAACCAGACAATTTCCTTCCTTTCCACATTAATTTGAATTCAGCTATTCAAGGACTTTGTTAGGGATCAATGTGGCATTTACTTCTTAATGAAACTTTATAATTGTCCAAATGAAGATGGAAGAATTAGCCCTCCTAATGGCATGCCTTACAGTTTCATTGTCACAGTTCTTTGTAATCAAATTGGTTACTTACAAGGCAAATCCATATTCTGCTGTCTGCCCCATATGGTTCCCTTAATTCTCATTAGGACTCGTCTCAATTAGCATATTTGATTAATTTGAGTAACCTTATTTAAATAGTGGATTATAGAAGAACTCTATCACAGTATTCCCAGGATTAAATGCAGTGTTCAGTAGAGAGCCTCGTCATGAGTTAAGCCATATATTTGAAGAACTGATTTAGATTCATCATAAAGTGTTGGTCAGGCTTAAAGTTTTTGTTTTACAGAAGATGCATAATCTGTATCATGTCAATATATCAGTGATCCAAGTATATGGTTTTCTTTTTGTCTCAAAGATAAAAATGTCATAGAAGCCCGAAGACAGGAAAGAATATATATATAGATAGATAGATAGATAGATAGATAGATAGATAGATAGATAGATAGATAGATATTTATAGGTATGATGTTTTTTTTGTTTCATTTTCCGCATCAGCCTCAGCTATACTTACTATTTTATTCAAATGAGTGTGAGATCACAGACATAACAACTCTGTGACAGGCCCTGGGGCTGCCACATTGTACCAGAGCAAACCCAGCATCTCTCTCTCTCTCTCTCGCTCTCTCTCCCTCTCTCACACACACACACATATTCATCATGTAAGAGGTATAAATGTTTCAGTCCTTTTTCAGTCCTACAAAAAAAGAAAACTACTCACGCATCAGAAATTCATCTTTCGGGCCTTGCACTCATTAAAGTCACTAACTACCCTGCTCCAATCCAAAGTCCTGGTGCTATACTGATCCTGCTCTCTCCTCTTGTTTCTCTTTTGAGCACACAAACATTAATTTAAAATGTTGCTTGGCTGGCTAATTGTTCCATGAGACACTTGACAAAACACTAATTGTTACATAGTTGACATCAACAGGTTCAATCATTTTGCAAAAATGGCAGTGAGCAAGGTCGGGAAGTACAAGTAATATATTTCCCAGCATGTCCGTACACCATTAAAACTTTTCAGAAAAGGTTCCTGTTTTAATCAGTGGACAGTAAAATGCCTGAGTAAATATTTGCAGCTAAAATTCTATTTATAAGGAAAATGTATACGCCATTAAAAAAAAGATTAAGTTTTGGATCACAAGATAAAAACATGATTTAAGCATGTAGTGGAACTATTATAATATGTCCCCTTTACCATTTGACTGAGTCCTTCCTACAGGTCTGTGCTATTCACACCTCAGTCACACTTGGTGGTGGTAAGCTACTAATGTAGCCACAGCTGCCCTGGGGCAGTCTGACAGAAGCGTGGCTGCCAATCCGCACCTACGGCCCCTCTGACCACCACCGAATTCCAACCACACAACACATTCACAATGTGGGTTAAGTGTCTTGCCCAGGGACACAATGCACTCAGAGTGGGACTCAAACCAGCGACCCTCCAGTTGCAAGGTGGGCACCTACCCACTGCCACCCATCTTTAGTATAATGATGTGCTGACTTAGACACTAACCATGAGCGACAATGCATCAGCTAAACATCGGCATGCTAGCATGCTTACTTCCATCATTTAACTAACAAATGTTAGCACAGAGCCATGGGCAGGGCTGAGAAGTTGTGGTGCTGAAAGAGTGCCCATCCATTTCAGAAGGAATTCAATTGTGCTTCATGCCTCCATGCCAGTGTTATGCCATACTCTATACCTGTGAGCTGTCTTGCACAAAACAAACAAATAAATACAAAACTTAGCTGAACAGGTCTGCACAGCTGCACCGCTGACAACAGACATACTGGATTACGCACAATGATTTAACAGCACATGTGTGGCACTGATTAAACCTCAGCTCTGCGAGAGGGTCGCATGCAGCTACCGGGACCCTTTAGCAGTCAAGACTTACAATAAGTCTATTTCCAGATAGCTGACTAGAACCTATCCAGTATGCACAATATTTTACCCGACTGAGAAACCAAATTAGCACAGCATACACCACAGTCACTTATCCTTTGCAGCAAAGATATTAATGTGAATTACTGCTTAATGATAACATTAAACTGTTCAGCAGCAGGGCATAATCAGCCAAAGCGTTGGCTTCATATGGGGGCATGGTTATGATACTCCTAATGTGACTTGGCACTCAGAGGTTTAGTTGATAAATTTCCTCATGAGGGACACTGATGTCCAATGTCTTCCAAATGTCTGTGAGGTCATTCATCAGGGACTGGTTTGTCATCTTGTCTTTGTCATCACTCAGCTGAGGACGCCAATCTAAGGGATAATTCAAAAAAACTCCCTAAATCGTGTATATTTTAGATAAAATAACAACAATATATTTTTATATTATTGTAAAACCTTAATTTATCTGTTTTGGGTCTCCTTTTTTTTGCATTTGCCAGGGGGTGCGGTGATGTTCACCTTTTGCAACAGGGTACTAATTCTCACAGCCCCGTGTTACGATGTGAATTGTGGTTTCTTTTCCCCCTTTGTTGCGGTTCGTTTGTGCAGATGTGAACCCTCCGCTCGGGTAAAGAAATGCACCAAAACCCTTTTGGAGGAGGTGGTCTGAGTCCAGTTCCAAGCAAACCCAAGCAGTTCATTTACGGTCACATGATCCAACCTCAATCTGACACAACTGCCAGGTGTACTCTGTAGGTTTGAGCTAAATGCACTCTGATAGCCACATATGCTTTGCTTTCTGGGATGTAGAGCAAAGCCAGGCAGAAAATAAATACTGCTCAGATTAATATGAATGTTAGGAGTAAATTATCCATGTAATTTACTAGCTGAGAACACAGCGCCTTCTTCCTGTTTTCATTTTGTTGGTGGCCAAAAATAGACCGTACAGGATTTGCAATAACACATTTTAGTTTGCGGGGAGTTTTCTCTGCGTGAAAAGAAACAAAATCATGGGACAAAGATACAAGTGAACAAACTCATCTGATTTGGACCGGAATAAAGAAACTACAGGTGAGAAAATGCTACATCTTAGAGAGTAAAACTTTGTATGAACTTGGTTAGGCATTCATATCAAAAGGAGATTATCAACAAAAAAAAAAGCACTTCCTTGTTAAGATTCAGGTAGATTTTAGATTTTGACTGATTTAACATTTTAGTTTTGGCTCCAGAAAGAACAGGAATATTCATGTGGCTGAACATGACACCTGCTTGCCATTACTGTGTATATATTAACATATATGGAGTTCACACAAAGATTGTTGCAAAGAACTGGACCAGATGTCCATGCTTTATCCATGGACATCTGGGGACTGATTCATATTTTCTCAGTAATAACAACTTGAGCAGAGGTAAGACATGTTATTCTGATCACAGACACTATAGAAGCTGAACCTCTGCAGCTCTGTTAGGAGGAACAAATACTGAGGCAGTTTTTCCCCAATATGTCTGCGTCCAACATAAGCAAACTGCTGAACTCAGAACAACTAACCCTCAGAAGACCATAAACACACTCACAATACATTAAAAACATGAATGCTCTGTGTGTCCTCAAATGCATCCATGCAAAAAGTTTTTAATCACTCAGTGCATAAAATTAAATTTTTTTTTCTTTGGGTGGGGGTGGGGTGTTGGAGGGGCTTGCTACAAGCAATATATTATATAATGACCAGCACCATTATATGACAGTTGGGATGGCACCAGTAGGAATGTAACTGAGTAATTTTACTGAAGTATTGTACTGAGGTTTAATGTACTTGTACTTAAAGTATTTCCATGCTATACTGCTTTCACTCCAATATAGTATTATGGATGGAATTATTACACTTTGAACACTATGCTATTTGTTTTACAGCTTTAGTTTCTTATTAATTTTGCAGACTTATACTGTAGAGCTGTTATAATACTGTTATAATACCAGTATGGAGCAGTCAAGACCAGCTTTGTGTTTTTCAACAGAATCACAAAAAACAGCAAGCCATTTTCTGATGGTGAGTTCATCAAAAAGATCATTTGAAAATGTGTCCCAGGCAAGCTTTAAGAAGATGGATCGAGGACATTACAGGAAAGTTGGAGCTTCTGATGAAGAGCAAAGCGGACACTTTTGACTTTTCCTCTTGGCTCCGGACAAGAGCTGTGATGTCCAGTTACTCATCTTTGTACGTGGGATAATGAAAGAGTTTGAGATTAGGATGAGGAGCATTTCCTTAAGTCAGCGCTAAAAGTTGACCATGTTGTTGATGTTGTAATTAAACTATATCAGGGAAAGAGCACTGAATCACAGACAGTTTGATGCACTTTTGTGCACTGCTGGCAGAGCACTTAAAGACTGCATCACTGCTGGATTTTTATTCTCTCAAAGATGAGAACTTTCCAATGCAAAAGGAAGCATTTTCAGAAGATGTTGGTTCTTTTTGAATCTACCTCCATGTGTGAACAGTCTCAGAGACAATGTTTAACAAATACAGATCGCCTCTCGGTGACTATCAGCTGCTGAACTTGACTTTAATGCACTTGTTCAATCTCAAAACAGACTACATCTCTCTGACTGAACAAGAACAAACTGAAAACCTGCAAAGTAATTAAACTTCAAGCAAAATAGCAAAAACATACTCTTTATGATTAATTGCCTATCCCACCCCTGTTATGGATCAACTACCAAGGAATATTAAATAATAATAAGTAATTAAAATAATCAACAGCTGCAACATTAATGAGATATACACATCAATAAAATCAACAATTGTGTCTGTCTACTTAATAAGTACATTCAGTTTAGGTATATTAAATATATTTTGATTATATAACCTGTGCACTATTAAGCTACTTAAGTAGGATAATAACTTTACTTAAGCAAAAAGTCTAAATCATTTTTTTCCGCTTTGAAAAACAATTATCCAACACCAGATTATGTTAAAATCTCCATGCAGCTTCTCTTTTCACATAAATATATCAGCAATGGGACACTGGACTGAGCCTGAAACTCATTTTTTCAGTTTTCTACACTTGCTTTTTAATAAATATCCAGATTTCCCCTAGGCCACTTTTCTGTGTTCTCCATGCCCCGTGTGCCACTCCATTCAAAAAAAAAAAAAATCCATGAATGCCCCTGGTGCATACATGCACAATTCACAAGTTAGAAAAGTTTTTAAAGCAGAGGCGGACTTTACTCTTGGAGAAGGTCACCCTGACAATTCCTTTTGCTGAAAGATATATTTTTTTAAGTCTTCGACATACTCCTCATCGCTGAACCCTAACTCATCCTCACTGTCATCGTGAGGATTTGCCACCTGTGCCCTCTTATCAACCTACTTTTCAGCCATGCCATAGAACACTGACAGGTTCATGGTCTGAACAAAAGAATAAGCTCATGGTTTCAAAAATATAAGTGAAAGTATATCTTCTATCTGTCTGCTCCGCTGACTTCATAGCTCTGTTTTCACACAATGGTCACAGTTGGCACAAGCACACACATTCATCACTTAAGGAGAAGTACAGGTACACTATGTTGCCAAAAGTATTTGCTTGTCTGCCTTCACACACATATGAATTTGAGTGACATCCCATTCTGAATCCATAGGGTTTAATATGATGTCAGCCCACTCCTTTGCAGCTATAACAGCTTGAACTCTTCTGGGAAGGCTTTCCACATAGTTTAAGACTGTTCATGGGAATTTTTGACCATTCTTCCAGAAGCACACTTGTGAGGTCAGACACTGAAGCTGGACAAGAAGGCCTGGCTCACAGTCTCTGCTCCAAAGGTGTTCTATCAGGTTGAGGTCAGGACTCACTGCAGGTCAGTCATGCTTATGTACACCAATCTCGCTCATCCATGTCCTTATGAACCGTGCTTTATGCACTGGACTCTAGAGCAGTGGAGATGCATCCTCTGAAGTGAGGAATCACACTTCTCCATCTGGCAATCTTATGCACGATGATGGAGTTCAATTTAAATTGATGTCTGCCTCCCTTGATGTCACCTAATACTGACCATTATCCCAATAGCTTCTCTGCATCATTCCAACACAGTACTGCAAACTTGGGGTGGACAGATCGATCCAGTCATCGATGCTACTATTGTTCCTCTTCATAAGAAAACACAGGAACAGGAACAGTTCACTGATCACTCATTCAGGCATACCATGCCCCCCACCCCCAGACTGTGCTGTGTTTAGTTTTCCTGCGCTCATGTGACACGTATCAGTGGCATCATGTACTTTTTAGCTGTAAATGAAAACACAGCAAACAGTGATGTGTGTTGGAAGGAAACGCTCTACTGTGGCAACACCACCAGCTTATATAAAGACATGGAAAACCACAAGAAGGAAAGCTTTGTCCTGGAATGAACAGTAAAAAAAACAAAAAGCTTTTTGTGTTGACTGTCAGTCTATTTTATTTATATAAGATGTTTAAAACAGAAGTGCTTTAAAGACAGGCACATTTACATTCCAGGTTTTCTAAAAGAAAAAACAGTTTCAGAATACACAAAAAGGTGAAAGCTCTGTTTTATTTTTTAAAAAAATTGTTGTGAAAGGTAAAAATTGCAGTGATTTAATGGTCATTGAAATGTGTTCAGAATTTGCAAATTGTTGATAATTCATCTCGTAAATCGTGACACACTGCTGTCCCGTACATGAGCTGCCTTTCAAAGTTAAACGTGTCGGTATTAATATCAGCAACATTGGACTTGCATTTACTGTACTTAGTGTTGGATTGATAGACAGTATTGCACACTACTACTGCCAACTAACCAGTTTAGCCTGCACTAAACCACCTGGTATTTTCATGAAGCCTTAGAATACTTCAGTTTGTTTTGAAAGAAAGATTCACAACATCAAAAAGAAAAAAACAGCAACACGTCAAGTAGAGTATCAGATAGCCACGTATACATCTGGAGTGAGCTCATAGAAGGGGAAACGATATTTATGCAAATTAAAGGGGATGACCAACTTTCCGTGAAAATACAAAGAAGCATCTCTTTTTAAAAGTAATAAAAATAATGGAATTGCAAACAATCTGCATGTTTTCATATGAGAACACAGCAGCAAAGAGTCACAGAAGGGTGACACGTGTTACTGCAGTGAGAGACGTGAAGCGGGTCCTCTGGTCTCGTTGTGGACGAGGGCTCGGGGAGCTGATTTGTCTAATGGTTCTGGGTCCAAAGCGAACAAACCGCGAAAACCAGAATAAATAACCCAGAGTTAACTATAAACACACCCACAATACTCTCCAAACATGAAGGGTGTGTGTGGTGGAGTGCCTTCTGGCAGCTTTTCACACTGACATGTCCACAAACGAGTGATGGATGATCCACTGTTGAGTCTCTCTGCAGGCAGAGAAGCACAGATGCTCAAGTTAGCCTAGTCCAAATACTTTCTAAATGTATTTCTAAAAATTCAACCCCTGAAGCTTCCCTGTGGAAAAAAAGCTGTCCGGCTTGTAGGAGACAATTTTTGTATCGACAAAACGCAAAGTATCAAAGCCTCAGCACCCTGACTCATGGCAAGAAATTTAATTAGTGTGCAGCAGATAGAAAATGCAACAGAAAATATGAATGACTCATAGTACAATGTAGACATGTGACAGACAAAAGAGTCTGAGAGTAACCCTATAATGAAGAATGCTGGAGGACAAAACTTCAATTGTGATTGTTCCTATAACTCAAACCATATGGCAGATCAAGCTTGTTATGGCTCACTGCAGCTAAAACCAGGAACTAAAGCTATATAAATAAATAAAAGGCAATGTGAGGACAGTGCTTTGCCTACAAATCACATTGGTGACTCAAACAAAGCAAATCCAGGCATTTTCTTTGTTGGTCTTTTGATCATCGAAGCAAATATGAACTATTTGTCAAATAAGGAGCAGATCAAGAAGAATGCCTGAACAACTCGAAATCACAAAAGACTCCTCTTGGTACACCCACGGAGACAGAAAATAACAGTAATGAAAATGTAAGTCAAACACAATATAAGCTGCCAAGTCAATATGATTGAAGTAAACATACCTCATTCATCACCGCTGCACTCACAACAGCTTCGTTAGACTTTTGTGTAAGTGGATAGTTAACATCCAACAAAGGACTTGCCTCCGTCCACCGTGTGTAATTATATATATATATATATATATATATATATATATATACATTCATTCATACTAAGATCCAATGCAACTGCTGCAGCTGTGTTAATCCACAGCTGTGTGTAGCTGTGTGGCATAAGTGATACAGTGCCTGAAACTCAATCCTCCCATGTTCAGTTGATCAGATATTTAATATTTGGCAATGCAGGTGTGTTACGCCCGTATTTATCATAATACATGGAATACAGAAATATTAAAATTCACACTGATTTAGCATTGGCATTCCTGCAGCCACTAAGCCTTTAAAATCTCACATTTAAATTGTGCTACACACTCAACAGCCACTTTGTTCGGTACACTTTTCAATTGGTCATCAACACAAAATTCTTATCAGCAAATCACATGGCAGCAACTCCGGTGCATTTAGGCATGGAGCCATTGTCAAGATGACCTGCTGAAATTGAAACTGAGCATCAGAATGGGGAAGAAATGTGATTTAAGTGGCTTTGAATGTGGCGTGGTTGTTGGTGTCAGATGGACTGCTCTGCTCACCATCGTTGTCACATGTCCATGTAGTCACATGCCTGCAAAATCTCAAGTCTCTTAGAGCTAATTGGGAACACGGAACAGGAGAAATAAGATGGGTGAAAACAATCAGGACATAAGGAGGAGGCAAAATAGACGGAGGACATAAAAGAAAACTAGACTCCTGTAACAGGCCCCTGGTGAGTGGGCTGCCAACACATTATATTTGGTCCTGAAAAAAACTAAACAAAACAAAAAACAGGTAAATGATGAGATGGAGGGCGAGTAGTTAGTTTTCCTCTCTCGCTTCTGCCAAGTTTTATTTATACACATTTATGTGTTCCAAATGCTTTGGAAACACATTTCTTAACACCTCATATTACCAAAATCTGAATAATATGGAATATAACCCAAAATAAACTCTAATAGGATCCCACAGCAAACACTGGCTAATTACTAAATGTCACAAAACTACAACAACAAATAAATCAAAACAGGAATTATAAACAACAATAACCAAAAACCCAACGTTAACTTATAAAATCGTAGTTATCCAAAGAAAACGGCAAATATTATGTTCATCTGTCAGTGCTGGAACCCACACCGATGTGACGCCCCGAGACGTCTTTCATGGCCACAGCAAGGAGCGAAGAGACGTATTACTGATGCCCGAGTTCCACCGAGTGCGCCAGCATGGCAGTGAGCCAGCATGCACAAACGCAGGACATCTCCAAAGTTGAATGCAGCTGTGCTTTTTTCTGCTGTGACAAACAAAAATGGCTGTTGTGAATATGGTCTACTGACAGGAGAATATAATTGGTTCAAGTGTAAGGGAAAAAGCTCAGTCTTGGTTAGGTTTATTCACGGGCTTGAATGAGTGAAGCGGGGCAGAGGACCACTGGCTCACACCTGAATTCAATCCCCAGCGGGTGACACGGTGTTGCCTTCGGGTTGCCTTGGAGCTTAATTAGGCACTAAAGACCTTTCTTGCAGTGGATAGCTCGAGTACAATGACAGGTGTTACTAATTACGTTGATAATGGCTGCATTTCATTCAGGTGCGCTAGTTGCTCAGCGCTGCCATTTTTCACTGTGGCTGACGAGCACATCCGAATGGATTCGAGCCATCATTCATTTGACTGCATACACCTCTTCTTTTCTTGTAAGGACAATCAAAATGCTGCAGAGGTGTTGCTGGCTGCCGAAAGCTTGTAAGAGATTTTGTTCGTGTTACTACACTGGAGAGGTTTGTTTGGAGTGAACAACAAAAAAAAAGACTAGAAGGTGGATGGTTACCAATAGTTGCAGTGAAACGTCCCCATGTCCCACTGCCATTTTTAGTCTTCATTGCTCCTGTATTGTGCAGGCCAGTGTGAATGTTTTCTCAAACCAGCTTTAAAGTACTTTACACTGAGATGTCACACATTGCTATAACTTTTCTGAGGTCTGGGAAGCTCTACAAATATTAATCCTCCATTGATGTATTTTTTGACCACTGACCACGTGATATTGTGGATGTGGGGATGTTCGGAGTCTGGTGAACACTGCAACTATAACAGAAAATAACATCAATTTCACCCTTCTGATTGGGGCATCGTCATTTTCCGAATAAAAATACTCTTACGCTGCATATTTTAATACCTACATTTAAATCAGGTTGCATCTCACATGCGTGCTTAAGAAGTTAAGATCCTCATCCTGTAGGATTATAAAATGCTGTCACGGGGGGGGGGGAGGCAAGCGCCTTAAGCTT
>VUQK01013149.1:0-24443 GCA_015106715.1 Bujurquina vittata | reverse complement strand
TCTCTTTGTTTACCTGAGCTTCTCCATATTCATCATTTGTTGTAACTCTTGTGCTAAAGTTTTAGAGTTCTCACATTAGTGACTCACACATGTGGCATTGGTGGATTTTAACATCTGAAAGGACTGTTCAGGAACTTCAGCAGTGAATTAATGTTGTCTTAAATAATGTCTTTAAGATACAATTCGTTATTCTGAGAAGATGCTGAAAATTCTCAACATGTAAATGCTCTTTATTGTGGGATACAAAGTATAAAGTACAAAGCTTGAAAGGCTTCGGTTAGACATGGAGTTTATGTGTGCAACCATTCACAGTGATAAAGGCAGCATCCATTGCCAGCAAAGGATCACTAAACAGAATACCCCACGATTAGCTTTTTTAAATGTACGCTTTTATAAGCATTTTTTTCCTGCATGATTTTGAAGTGATGCAGAGATTTTAGTACAGGATACAGAATTGGCCAACACGGTCTCGCTCCCAGCTTGTCGCAGACTGACAACTGCTTCTCGTCAGTGTCATTTTTCTGATACTGTCTCCAACCAGAAGACATGTATTGTGATAATATTGTTATGATGACTTTTTTTGACTGCAAAAATAATGAAGTGTAAGTCTGATATTGTGACAACCTAAGGCACTAAAACTATTTGGATAAAGATCAAATACATCACCGTGGACACATTAAAAGTAAACTTCTCCCATCTGCAGCAAGCTTTTAAGGTATTTCTTTAACACATCTTGCAACAGTGACAACTCCAGTAAAGCAATTTCTCTTGTAGTCTCATTGGGCACTTTGAATGATTAGACTGAAGGGGTCCCCAGTACATTACAATGCGAAGCAGATATGTCCTGAACACTGTAGTTAACATCACTCTGGAATGACTTGGTCATTCTTGCGCGTCTCCACTTTATATATGGTCTGGTAGCCGTCGTCCCAGGCATACAGCTGCTTGTCTCCGGGGTGGTAGTGGATGCTGCTATGGCTGGTGTAACGCTTCGGGAAGAACATCACAGGATTCTCGTTGCTGCATATGGATGGCAGGGTAGAGAGGAAAGAGTTTGTCATGTAGCCACTGCATGTTTACAGTATGCACGTGTGTGTGTGTGTGTGTGCGTGTGTGCGCATATAAGCCAACCTGTGAACGGTGTCATGGATGTCATAGAGACACTGCACGGTGGAGCGTCCTCCATAGCGTGTGTTGTGGACCACATAAAGGGTGCCGCATATTAGAAAGGCTCCTTCAGCATCATGACTTTTGCACTCTGTGTCCCAGGTAGACTCTACTGCCAAGGTTCCTAATATAGAAACAAAGTTCAACTGACTGGATTTATGTCCTTGCTTCATGGAACCAGTCCCATGGTGCGCTCAAGCCATAGACAGTAAAAGGTGCAAACACGTGCAAAAGTCTTGAGTCACTCATTTCTCCATAATTTGCTAGGAAAAAGGGGAAACAGATGCATTTATTGACCGTAATCCTACAAAATGCTTGTTATGAGCTGAAATTAACAATCGAGAGCATGAACTCAGCAGTGTTTACTGAAGCCAAAGGACAAAGAAGCTCAGAGCTGTTTTCCCACAGACTTCTACAGAACCGGACACAAGTCGCCACCTGCTGGTCATGAAAACAGATCTTTTCACACCAAACTCCATTTTTTAAATACAGTCTATAGATCAGAAAACCATTCTGATGCTTTTTTTTTTGTTATAGATATAGGCTCAAAACTGTTTGCACAGTACTGTGTATGTGTAGAGGGGGTGTTCTCTACCTATATCCAGTTTGGTGATGACCAGGTTTCCTCCATACTCAGCATCAGCATGGATCACCCAGAGGCCAAGTTCATCGACGGCCATGTCAAGGTAGGTGTTAGGATTCAGACTGTAGACAGGCATGTGACCCGCTCCTGGAAGAAACGTGCTGTCCACCACTGTGCCATTCTGCAGGTCGACCTTTGGGAATACAATTAACATCCATGGACATGGAAGTATAATTAATAATATTAATGAGTGAGTCCAAAATCTTGCATAGCAATGGGAGGGACGTCACATTTCCTGCTATTTAATTTCAGAGCAGCAATATCAAGCACAACTAAGCCAACTATAATGACATAAGCATGTCATAATTTTTGTGATTAATGCAATCAGATACTGTAAAAACCTTCAAACCCCACCCGTAACCTGACAAAAACCTTTAGCTTTACTGGAACAAAACCATTTTCTTTGGCATCATTAGCTCACTGACCTCAGCTGACACAGAGAAGTGAAGGAAAGGGAACAAGACTGTGAAGTCAGTGTCAAACTAGTAAAATGTGATGGTAGCCAGTCCTCTGTAAATGTTGCCAAGCACCGTGAGCTTTGAGCATTACTGCTCAGTAAATGAACCATCTTCATCGACCCCCTTTTTTGCACACAAACACAATGAAAACGGCGGCCTTCACGCGAAGCACACATGACACACACGTCAGCCGTCACTTACAAACCTTCAGTATTTGGTTGGTTGTATCTGCTTTGTGGTAGTAGAGGAAGCCGTTGTAAACCACATGACCCGAGCCCTGCCAATGGAAAGGCAGCCGCACCGCCTTTTCTGGAGACGAAGAAGTCCTCTCTGTGAAGCTCTGCAGAGAATCGTACTCCAGCACAGTGTCGTTACGAAGTCCACTGAGCAGATAGACCTGAAAGATTTAGAGTTATGACAAGTTAAGTAAAAGTAGATCTTCCATTCTTTATTAAAGGAAGACAGATTCATATTTTTAATAAAGGGTGTGCATGAAATTGGTATCTCTGCTAGTGTTGTTCATGATTCATTTAAATCATTCCAATCTGATCCATGGATCGCTCAGGCTGCCAACACTGGCCTGCCCCCGAGTGAATACTTTTAGCAACATAGTGTATGTTTACACATTTGCCTAACAAGCCAAAGATTCCTGGTTCAATCCCAGCTGGATATTCCTAAAGGAGCTGAGCTGAAAGAGGTTTTGCAGAATGCAGTGAAGCTGCCATTTCCATCACAGGTAGGCATGTGACCACAGCTGAAGAATAGGTGCACTCATACAGGACGAAGCAGCCCAAAAAGCACCATTAATTTTGATTGTTATGAGAACAGGTCCATTAAGAGAGCCACACTGAGAGAAAGATCAACATAAGAGTGCAGCTCAGAAGGAAAAGCAGCTGTTTCTCTGCTGCAAACACTTATTCCATCATCTCCAGACAGAACCGACCTTAGCTGATCCTTCAGAGGGGTCCTTGAACCACGAGCCATAAGTGTCTCCTGCCTTCTTCACAATCTTGAGAGACTTGATTTGACTCAGTGTTGTGCTGCAGTCTGGACATTGACAGAAGCAGGAGAGAAGGTTTTGTTGTTGCCACATTTAACTTATGTTATGTGTGCCTTCATTTTTCTTACCGTTCTCCACTTTGATTTTGGCTTTTCTCTTCAGCAGGTCCAGTTCTGCAGCTCTTATCTGTTGTTCCAGCAGCGCCTCCTCCATCTCAATTTCAGACTGACTGGGAATTTTGTTTTCCAAATATTCCAGCTCTCTCTCCATCCGGTCCACACGCGCAGACATGCCGTCCATCTGGCTCTTCACCTCTGATCTACACAGCAAAGCACGACGTCTTTCATGTACTTCGTTCAATCACGCAGACATTTGTTGCTATTGCATTGGTTTTTCACTTCAACAGCTTCCATTCAGTGCCACATTTCAAAGGAGTGCTCCCAGAGCGGTTACCTGAGAACACCGAGCGTGGACAGGTAACCTCGGATTTCACTGGAGAGGTCGTAGCTCCTCTGGGTGACGCTCACTGTGCTTTGCTCGCACTGAGTCAGGCGCTCCTGATTTCATGAGAAAAGACAGAGTTGAGCATTGATGGAATTAATATCACACTTTTCCTCTGAAAAGCTTCATGTAAAACACAACCGCGCTCAATTCAACACACTCTGAAATTCTACTTAGTCACAATCTCAGACTGATAATTGAAGCGGCTAAAGTCAAAGACCTCGGTGTACTGCAGGGTTTCAGCCGAAATATGTGATTCTCCATCAACATTTAGAGGTCAAAGGTTTGACGTTTCTCCCTCTTTCTCTCACAAATGACATGATAAACTCATGCAGCAGTGACACAAAGCCTCGCCTCACTCGTGCTGCACGCTAACACTCTTTGGTGGCTGAAGTTGAGACACTTTGCTGGAAAAGCTTTTGGTTCATGTCTTGTTTTCTATCGGTTGTAGTTTTCAGTTCCCTCAGTGTTGTCTCAGTGTCTATGGCTCCCCGTGTTAGTACTCCTCTCTGTAGTAGTATTATTATTATTATTACTATTATTATTATTTCCTGTTACTTTGAAGGCTGTTTTTCTTGCCGCAGTTGTACTTCCTGCCTACTTGTGTTAATTATTTTCATCTGTGTGGATCACGTGCACCTGTGTCTCGTTCCCCTACTGGGTCTAATTCTTAATCAGCCCCACCTGTGGCTCCAGCGGCTCCAGCTCTGCAGAAATTGCAGCCTTTTAAAGCATAAACCCGGATTTTAATCAACTATATGAGCTACGTAGTATCTGAAAGTACTCTAAAAGCACCCACCTTAACTAGACACACTGTATTTCTGTAGACGGAAAAAACATTATTATTTTGTAGATTCCTACAACAGGAAGTCTCTATAACAAGCAGCCCGTCAAAGACATATTAACGAGACGATCAGAGCACAAATGACATGGTCTCTCTCTGGTGTCTGAGAGGACCGAGCCTTTGCTCGTCATGCTTCCGTCCTCCTGCTGGATGCAGGTACTTGATGTCAAACCGAAGAAGCAGCATCGGCTTACCTCCATCTGAGTCAGCCTCCTCTCCAGGTACTGGATTATGAAGGCATCTTGAGAGGAGCCCTGGCTCTGGACTGAGCCCACAGTCAGACCCAGAGCTAAGAGAAAGAGAGGACGCACTCCTGACATGACTAAAACTTCTCTCAGTTAATCGGCCCAGGAACATCTGCAGCTGCACTGAAACTTTGCTATTTTTCTTTCTGAAAAGCTTCCCGGTGATAATGAGACCTCTTCCTGTACTCCCGTAGCGCTGCTGCAGCACAGAGCCCACTAAGAGTTGTCCACGGTATCCGTGTACAACAGTGTTGCTGTGCTGAAGGCAATCCCAGAAAGTGGACGAACACTTCTCCTTTTGCTTTACTCAGGAAGCATTTTCTCCTGCTAGTTCCAGAACGTTCTGCCTAGTTTCTCTAATAAGTTGTTGCTTCACTGGGTTTTGGATCCAAGTGAACCTCACCCACGGTCCCTCCCAGTCTCTCTCTCTCTCCTAGGCGCTCTGCCTGCCTCTCTCGCCCACTCTCTGGTTTTTTGTGCATTTAAGGTATGAGAGAACCACCCAATAGAGGAGGGGGGGAAAGAGAGACAGTGAGAGCTAGAAATAACTCAGTTCAAACCCTATTGGTCAACCCAGCAGCTTTTTTCATTGTAATCCTCTCCAGATGGCCCACTGACACGTCCTCAGTTCTCCCACCGAGTATTTGCCTCAGTAAAGTTGCTGCTTGGGTGTATTAACCAAAATCAGTGCTGCATGACCTGTCTAGAAATGACAAATTTAATAACGCGCAAACAGCTTTTATTTTGATATTTTAATATACTGACACAAACCAACAATTACAGAGTTGATATTTAATTTCTTTGCTGCTAGAGTGCGATATTAAAGCTGCAGTTTGGTAAGTTACAAGAAAGTGTGCTGAAATAACAGATTTGTGTGCTGTGTTGCAGAGATAACATGCTGGCCTACTAGCACCAGCACCTCCAGCCTTATAGAACAACTTTGTTTTAGCCTAGCACAGGCCGCAGTGCTTTTGGCATGCTTCCTTGCACACTGACACGCCTTCTTCCATCCACCAGCATGATGGGAGGACTGGAGATCTGGTCCCTGCTGCAGTGTTGCAAAGAGGATCTCCATCGACACGTAAACTCAGCCACTGAGGGGCCACATTCCTGTGTACGCTTGCTCCAACCTCGGATGAATGGGAAGCTTTCAATCAGGAAGAGAAAATCAAATAATTCCATACCTCTATCAGGACCCAGATGAAGGTAGACGATGTGCCGAGACTTTAAAGATGCAGCAGAAAGAAGGAGAAAATACAGATGTGATGTACTGTAGGTCATATATCCACCCTTCCTTCCTTCCTTCCATGGTAGTAGAAATAAAGGCGAGCTCCTTGACTGTCCATGTGCTGAAGGATATTAAAAAACAAAACAAAACCATTTTCCGGATAACTTTATTAAAAATGTCCCAAAAGGCATGCACACTGCAAATCCTTGAGATTAGCCAGCGTGAGGCCTAGCAGAGAGCTAGTGGCTACAGCTGTCTGTGTTAGCATCCACCTATAACTCAAAGTCCATCGTAATGCAAAGTAAACAGGTGAGTTATTAAAAAAAAAAATCTAAATTGTTTCTAGAGACCGCATTCATTTTTGATGCAAAGCTTTTTAACACGGGCATTTATGGGATTGCCTCACTCTTGCATTGGCTTCATTTTTCAGTGTCATAATTATACTATTGTTAAGTGTTATTAACAGTAACTGTTGCTCTAGAAAACTTTAAAGGTTAATAAGCTTTCAGGACGGTTATCGGACATTAAATGATTTCAGCTCTGAGGTCTTGTTACCATTCCTGTTGATCCCGATGATGTTCGGACTGGTTTAGGTCCAAATGCTATCACTGCCAGATAATTCCTGCTTGGCCGCTGCTTTTTTTGTTCTCCACTGGGTGCTTCTCAGAGGCACCTGGAACTGGGTCCTTGAGTTTTGTGGCGACAACATCTGGCTGTCAGCTTTCTCTACAGCATTTAGCTCTGCTGCATGTGGAACGCAGAGCCCTGGTTAGAGTATCAAATACATGTGAGCAAGAAGAAGATGAGGATAGGATAGTAACATGTTGACGAAGCAAATACTTTCCTTTTCTTCAGAAGATCCTTCTCATTATAACAGCTTTCAGCCATAAGATGGCACCACATCATAGAAAGAATGCTGCCAATACTACAACACAGTACAGTCTGACAGTGGGCGCTGCCCTTACCATCGCACCCCCATGGCAACCACCCACCATTTTACCTGTGGCCTATAATTACAGCCTGCTGCTAAATCCTCTGTGTGGAAATAATGAGGAGCCCGTTCACGACCGCCGCTGCATTGCCGTGGTTACCAAGGTTTGCTTTTTTGTTTGTTTGTTTTTGATTTGGCTTACAAAACAAAAACAACATCCAGGTTTATTGCTGCATGGCTGCAGGTCACGAGCAGTTCAACAAATGTTTCCTTCTCAAATGGTTTCATTTGAAATATCTTGGGAGGTACACTCTCCATTATCTCATAATAGATACGATATGAAAATTACACGTCATTCAATATCATATTCTAACAGCATTTTACCCTAACTGTCTAATTTACTCCTTTCCTGCTATGACTTTTTTACTGTCCAAGTTGCTTGAACAACCTAACAAATTAGTCATTACACTCTGTTCTCTGTTTCTCCACCTCTGACTAGTTTATTGCTGTAGAGAAAACACAGTTATTCACTTCAGTGGACTGTAACACAACACAGTGAAGCTCTTTCAATCATTTGAAAGCATTATGTATCGCGTTCAAATGATCTGTCATGACTTGTCTCGCATAATATCATCCCTACTGAGCCAGCATTATAGGAACGAGTTACTCCTCTGCCAGTCTGGAAGTGACAAATTAAAGGCCTGCTGTGTGGCACAGCCTGTCCCAAAAGTTTGTGCTTTAGTTTTGGTGAGTGAAATTATAGTGTTTTATTAGTCTGTTACCCAGCAGTGCTGAAGCTGAAGCGTGCTGTTAATCTAGGGCACGTCAGACTTTATTCCCCCTGTGAAATACAAAGAAATAAATAAAAACAAATGTGAATTTTGACCCTGTCATGATGTAAAAATACAGGAACTGTAAAGCATCCTTCGCTAATCTCAAACTGTTTTGAATTAGGTAGATGAGGTTAAGTAAGGTAAAGGTTTAAGTGGATCAGATTTCTCTTAACCACGACTTTATAATCTTCTGTCTGTGCACGACACATTCGTGTGGGCCCACACAGCCCAACCACACAAACACAATGAGATGTAACCTCATGAAAAATTCATCACAATTTGCGCAGGAGTCCTATAAAATATCCATAGAGTCTCAGCAAGACATCTGACTGAGTTTGCATTCAGGACTGCCAGAAGTAATCCCAAGAGCATTGTGTGTGTGTGTGTGTGTTTCTCTGCATGAGTCTGTATTTATGTAAGACAGTAGCAGGTTTACAGCAGATTTGCTCATGTCCACTGTATGAATTTATGCTTTTCTGTGTGTGCGCACACATGTAGCATGAATGAGTTTAAATCAGCTGCCTTTAAGAGTGTATTTCACTACATGTATGAAATACACTCTTTCCATTTACCATGAAGCTGTCCATGTTTGTGTGGATGTGCATATGCAGCATTTGCATGTATTCATGTATGTTTGTTCCAGTGTGCACTAGTGTTCTTGAATGTGTGTATTTCTGTCTGAGTGATTGATTGAGCGATGCCAGCTTCCCACCACCCTCTGTCTCTTGACCTTTCCTACCAGTCTTTGTGTTTAGCAGATGATGAGAATTTAATGCCAACCAGTGCAGACAGGTTCCACCTGGATACAGCCGGCTGTATCCAGGTGGAACCTGTCTGAACTGGAGACAGAAAGCGGGAAATAAATAAGTATCCGTCATGTTGTTCGTAGTCCTGGCAATTGATTTTTCATTGCTCAAGTAAAAATTCAGCAGATTTTTCTTTTAGTTAAAAAAAAAGCTAATTTCATTTTTCCAGGGTTCATTGTGGCTGTGCAATCTTCTTATTTAAGACTTCAAGTGAGCCATGTATATTAATAAAGATCTGATGCCATCTTCATGAATGTTTCTCATCATGCAGCTTACTTAGCAAATGCACACAGTTTGTGCTCGAGCAGATAAAACAAACACAGCAATTAAAACACGTTAATTTGATGAGGAAAACGGACCAACAAGCAATCCTCATATACGTTTAAAAAGAATAATATGAAATAAGCAGAGCACCCACAAAGACACCCACAAAATCAGCAACAGTTGTTTGACTTTTTTTTAAAATGCACAAACGTGGATACAAAGGTATCCATCCAGGTCTTTCATTATTTTTTCATTACTCATTCATCTGCTGTGAGCTCCCTAAAGCAAAGCGCGTGCACTGATCTGCAGCAATGTGAGTCACACGTGGTTTTTCTGTCCTGCCTCCTTCCTCTTGTGCACTCCACCAAGGCACTGTCTCATTTAAGCTGAGTATTTTGATATCATAGTGTGTTATGTGTTGTGTAGAAAAGGCCATAACCTGACCTGATTTTCACAATACTGAATTTTTGTATGAAAATAGCTCCATGAAAATCAGGAGCGGCTGCGGCTCAGGTGGCAGAGGAGCTCGTCTACCAATTGAAAGGTCGGTGGATTGATCCCTGACTCCTCCAGTCAACAAGCTGAAGTATCCTCGGGCAAAGTGCTGAACCCCGAGTTGCCTCTGATGCAGCCGTATGAATGTAGAGAGGCGCTATATAAATACCATTTATTTCACCAATGTTGAGCCAGCTGTAATCCGGCTTCTCTCTGGCCAAATTTCTATTGAAAGAGAGATTTCAATTTAAATAGGACTTACCTCATTCACTAAAGTAAAAGTAAATAAATAAAAATCCAAAGGCAGAGGTGGGAAATAGGCCAGGGTGGAGGGTCTGATCATCATTTTGAGATACAAATAGCAGTTTATTGCTTTTAGGGCAGACTCTTAAAGTAAACAGAGAAATGGAGCGGAGTACAAAAACAAGATAAGGCATTATGGACTGAGTGCAGAAATGTGATGATGGACACACTGAGTTCCAGCGAAGAGGAAATTACAGCATTATAGGGAGGAAAAGACAAGCACTGAGAAAGGGTCAATTCTCTTGATAATGAACCGGAGATGCTGACCTGATTGGTTCACTGTTACAAAGATTCTGGTCTGGTCCAAAGTTTAGGCCTTCCCCTGCTAGAAGTTGAGCTCCATCCTGTCCATCCTGTCCTAAAGTTTGAACATTTAGGTGGTGCATCCACCTTAGGGTCAAATGAGAGACAAGACAATACAAGAATGTTTGAGTGTCATCAGTATAGCAGTGATAGTACCAAATATCCTAGTATAGAAGCAGGAAGAGGCTGGGACTGGCACTGTTGCAACAGCTCTGCCTCCTTTAGTTTTCAGCCATTACACTCTGATCACCTCAGGGACCTGATGGGGATGTATGGATGTAAAAGTTCACTGATGTAAACTGGTGCTTGTTTATGAAGAGCTCTAAAAATCAAAATGAGAATCTTAAAACTGAGTCTGAATTTAATGTGGAGCTAGTGCAGCTGGGTCAGCAATGGAAACTTAGAAGCATCCTGAACAATCTGCAGACGTTCCAAAGAGTTTTTGCTTAGACAAATGAGTAACAGTAATCCAAATGTAATTAAACGGATACACGAAAAACAATCTCCAGCTCAGCTTAGTGGTAAAAACAAGAGGTGAACCAGAGGTTTGACATGACCATCCAGAGTCAAAGGTCATACCAAGGTATAACCAGTGTTTGCTAAGATTTAACAAATGTGACAAGGAGACCAAGAGTTTCCATTATCCTAGACACTAATTTGTCAGGGGTACAAACATTTTTTTCATTAAGTTGGAAAATGTTGTCCTTAAAAGTGCTCAAGGTGTGCTGTAGAGGGAGCAAATATATATATATATATATATATATATATATATATAAAAGCAAACAATAAGGGCCCTAAAACAGAACCTTGTGGCACACCATAGGTAAGAGAAGTGGAAGAGGACCTGTACTTAGAAACAGCCACAGAAAAAAGATAATTCAGGTACGATGTGAACAATTCCAGAGCAGCCCCAGATACACTCATCCAGGATCTCAGCATATTGAGCAAAATGTGATGGTGAGACGAATCAAAGGTAGAAATAAGGTCTAACATTAGCAAAACAGAACATTCTCCTGCACCATTTTGTATCAAAATGTCACTGGACACCCTGAGAAGAGCTGTTTCTGTAGAACGAGCTCTGAGGAAGCCAGACTGACAAGCTTTTCCAGAATGTTGTATTTATCAAAGACAGCTATAAACTGCTTAGCTGCAACCTTTTCTAAAAATCTTAGCAGTAAGCAGTAATTTTCAAATTGGTCTGTAGCTACTGAAAACACAAGGGGCAAGCTTGTTTTTTTTTAAAAGAGTGGGTCAATGACAGCATTCTTAAAATAAGCAGATACTTGAGGTCTCTGACCTAACTTTATAAAGTAGCTGCACCTCATCTCACGTTCTTTTTGATATGCATTTCAGTCTGTTGCAGCAAGCACACCAAAAAGTTATTTTTTTAGTTTACTGCTGTTTGGGATTTATTGTCATGCACTCATTTTTGGACCTTTGTTCTGTGTTTTTTCATGATGCCTGCATCCTTTAGCTACCCAGATAAAATGCTAGTTGCAGAACATGAAAGTCCAAACATAGACCATGTCAAGGCCAGAAACGCCTTTTGTATTCAGTTGTGAGAAGATCTGAGAAGATCAAGCAGGAGAAAGTGGCACAGACTGATGAACAACAGAGGCTGGAAGAGAGTGTATTGATTAGATTTCCATTTAAATGGAACTGGGTTGTAAAAGGGAAGAAGAGAACAAATAAAACTCTACTGTTTAAAGTACAGCAGCACAACCATAGATGATATAGAAGGGATATTCCTTCTGATGTATCACAGAAATATTTGACATTTTTGTAAAGCTAGTTTGAGATGCTTGTGTTGACCTCAATATAAAACAACTCAACTATTAGATGTTTAGTATTCATTCATACGCACAGAGTGGTGCTATTACTTCTTGACAAGCTTTTGCAACTTTTGCATGATTTTTTTTTAAAGATTTTGTGTCAAATATTTAAGAGCTATTGAATAAATGCGCCTTTCAACAGGTCTCGCTTGAACCTTTCACCACTGCAGTTACATTTTCAGATTTGAGCGTCATATTGCTGTGTTTTCATATCTTATATTTACAAACAGTATCATTTAAAAATGTCTGGTATCATAAAAAAGGCATTTTCTCTCATTTCATCTTAGCTTTATGTTGTGTTTAGTATCAATATGATGGTCAAAACATACTGTATACATGCATCTGTGCAACAGCAGCATGGGAAATTGTGGGCATGTTTAGTTTAAGGCAGCCTTCATGCAGAACAGCTAACATGGCAATAGACGTTTCTCTTTGCTAATATTAGTGCCCTTTGCATTAATTTCCTCTCCATTTTATGACTCTTCATCCTTCAGAATACAAATGGCACAATCTGCTGCGTGTCACAGCTTCATTTGTTCCTAACATTATTTCACCACTGCTCCCTGACCTTCCCTCTGCTTTCTCTCACTCGTTCAACTCGTCTGTGTCCCTCTCACTCTGTGTGTCACGCGACTTCCCACGGCTCACCTCTTAAAAATGTCATTACCAGAACGCTACCTGCTGCAGCGAGCCAATGCCATGTCAGGTTTAGATATTAATTACGACTTATTGTGGGAACAATGGGAAAGTTTGAGACAGCAAAAAGTTTCTGTTTGTCCTGTTTTCTCTCATTATATGTATGCCCGCTCATTGGCCACTTCATTAGGTACACCCATTCAATGTTTCGTTAATGCACGAATGCATGTAATCAGCCAATCACACGGCAGCAACTCAGTGCATTTAGAGAGGCACACATGGTCAACACAACCTGCTGAAGTTCAAAGTGAATTCAGAAGGTCAGTTAAAGGGACTGAATGTGGCACGGTTGTTGTGGCCTTGTATCAGTACTTCAAGGTGGTGGTGGTGTAATGGCAATAAATAAAACAGCCAGACGCGGCTCATTTTAGGCAATTTCCATTTAAATATTTATACGAGGGCAGATATTTAAAACTTGTTAAGCACACCTGCAAATGAACTGCGTAGGGTCTGTCTCGAAGCTCTCGTCTTATTCCCAGCAGCAGCAGGCAGCTGTTTTCTGGCCTCCATGAAATACTTCTATGCTTCTATGTTACTCTTTAAAACTTGTTAAATTACAGCATGACTGCCATTAGAAAGTATTATGTTATTATGTTACAGTGTTACCGAATGGAAACTGCCTTGTTGGACTTCATTGGGGTTATCAGATATACACAGCTCTTTGCAATTAGCTTCCACATGTTGGTCATACAGTCACAACAGTGTGATTTTGAACATTTAACTCTGAGTGCACTGACTTTGACTTACTGCACAGTGAGCTGATTATGGTGGCAAGTTAATTTCCCTCAGACTGATGGCTTTAGCTAGCTGTTGTAGTTTTGGCGCATTAGCATCATGGTCCTCCTCTACATGTTTGCAGGTGCTTCTTCAAAAAGTGAAACAGAGCTCCGTAAAAGCTGACAGAAACCAATAACCCTAACACAAAATAATACCTATACTTCCACAAAATGAAGGCTGTCCTCGCTGCCATCACCCCAGCAGACCCTAGCATGCTCGTGGATACCGCTATTGCAGCTGTGAACCAAGGAGTCGGAGGAAGACTCTTCACTTTTTCACTTTTCAACGGTGACAAATTATCTGAAAGAGTACATTAAAACTGATTACTTGAAATGCAAAAGTAAAGCATTATATTACTTGCTACAATAAAAAAGTAGTCTGTTACCCTTGTTGTACTGTACAACACCAGACCACACACGGTGTATACATGTGCTAAAATGACCACAAGTATAGCAATAATTCATAAGGTGGAAAGATGAATAACTCCATGCAAATACTAATGTTGCTTCCAAGTAACGACTTCTGGGGCTAAAAAAAGAAGTGCCAAAGACCGTCATTCCTCTAATGGCCACTTGGGGCTCTTCCTCAAAGCTGACTGCATCCCCATAGTCTCCCATGTTAAAATACAGTTCTACAGAATTTTTTTTACTGGCAAAAAAGCTGTTTGGCTTTCACAGATAATTTGCTCTTTCATGGATACTGGAATTAGAGGCGTGGGGCGTGGGGGTGTTTGCTAGGCTATCACTGAACCGCTCATCTGTGTTTGTGCCTTTTTGGAGCATTTTAATGGAATTCCCTGACAAACGATACAGTCGGTTTTGTGGCTGACAGTCCAAGAAGTTTGTGTTCTTTTTGCAATTATTAGCTGATATGTGCGTCTGGGTGTTGTACCTGTATGTTAACTGATAAATTAGCACTTCACAGCCACCTAAATATGGCCACATTACATATGCGGTCACCTCCAGAGCTATCTGCAGTGCTGAAGCTAAATAATCTGAACATTCAAAATAAATTCAACGCTACTGTTGGGGTTCAGTTTTATAACAGATGGAGAAATGATTAAAGGTAAACTCCAGGAAATGAATTAATAATCAGTGGATCAAACAAATAATAAACAATTAAATAATACACTGGCCAAAGAACATCAGATATGAAGTGTTAACTTCTCAGGCTCAGTTTATGCTAATCTTAAAGCTCTTGCCACTGCACATACACGTCGACATGTATAACTAATTAAAACATCGTGTGCTTTATGGCTTCGTCAGTGATGAAAGAAATCCGAAAAACCAGCTGGGACAAGACAATGATGAAGGCCCAAAGTCCAGCACACAAACTGCTTGGATTCTATAAAATGTGTTAGTTACTGAGGAGCAGCCGCTCTCTCTGGGCAGAGGGCCTCCACACGATCATGTGTATATTTAAATTCTGACGCTTCAATATTAAATGTTCTATTTTTCTAATTAAAGCGTTTTGTGTGTTTTCCTTCACAATAAAAAGAACATATTAACAAATGGTGAACGTGATTGTGAAGGAAAATCGACTGGCACGAGAGGACGGAGGGGAATATCTTCTCCCGGACTCACTTCGGGCCTTAATCTCCTAAAACACTCCGAGCGAGGCCTCCGCAAAACGGGCAAGCAGAAACGAGCTGTTTTTAAATTGGGCGTGAGGAGGAGGTAAGGTCACGAGAGAATCTGTTAAATAAACCTTTGAAGCATCGAAAAAAAGGAGGGGGGGGGGGTGTTGACAATGGGTAAAAGAAACAATATGATAAGAGTTGATATGAGTGAAAAAGAGACATAATGGAAACGTAAAACTGGACTATAGCTTTAGGCTATTGGTCAAATGTATTTATCTATTAAAACCAAGAAGTGTGTGCGGGTTCTTTTTCACATGAAGCCCACGTCACAACAACTGCCCCCCCCATCAGTAAAGCATCTCGGTCCCCTCACAGCTGTCACTAACTGGATGTGTTTAGCTTTCGGCACCTTGTGGAGCTCCAATCCCAGGAATGTCTGGGACATTACAAAGAAGAGCACCAGTGATGCTTAAAACATATTTCACGTCCATTTCAATGCTCAGACGTGCTTTTTGAAAACTCCTTCTTCTACTGTCTAGATGAGCGAGCAGCCTGTGGAAATCAAAGGCACCATGCTTCCGATTAGCTTTTAGCAAACAAGGGAATTCCCACCATGTCTCCATTTGTGAGTAGGTTCTTTTGAAATCATCCCCTTGTGAGAGACGTTGCTATGCCTTAGCCTCTCTTAGCTGAAGCTGTGGCTCTGTGGAGAACTGGCTCTGAAAGCACAGAAGTCATCAGACATGCTTTAGGAGTGGACAGGATTCTGTCATTCAGCTATTAATATTAGAAACCAGCGTGCAAAGAACTGGTAGTGGTGAAGGAAGTGGAATGTGAAACAGTGGTGGAGTTAAGAAAAAGATCAGGACGTTAGTTACCATAGAGACTGCTGAGGTGTATAGGTGTGTGGCTGGAGGAATGCAACGGTAAGGTCACAACAAACGTCTCCAACAAGCAGCCGTGGGCACGGGCAGGAGCATAATCTGGAGATTTATTGTGCGACCTTTCTGGAATTCTGGCGAGTCACAAATCACATTGTGAGAGACAAACTGCCTTCTTTTGCAAAGGAAAAAGGTTGCTTTCATCGTGTGACATCTAATTGGGAACACAAAGCCCGCCCAGACACGCACATTCTTCCATTATACTGATTTGCATTTATTCAAATGATTTTATTGTGTAGCTAGACTGATGGTACCTGGAGAAAGGTTAAAAAGATAATTTTTTTCAAACTAAAAAATTGTGAAATTGTCACCAAGCTGATAACAACTGAGAACAAGAGCAGTATTAAAAAGGCCAAGGCCCAATTCCAGTTAGTGCCCATTACTCAGTTCAGTTTTGTGATGTGTGGATTCACAATGGAGGCTGTCGAGAATCTTCTAATTAAGGTGTAAGATAGAAATACAGCAGCGAGTGAATGCCTCACTTTTTGGAATAGAAAATAAAGCTAAAACATTTCAGATAAAGAGAGGGCAAACATTCACATCCACGGTGAGGATTTAATTTGAAGGTGCAAACTGAATGAAAAACAGGAGTGATTTAAAGAACAGGGTGCAGGCGAGCAGTTGGAGTTTTAGTTGATACACAATTTCTGACAAGAGTTCAAAAACAAAGAGTGAAGTCCAAAATAAAACGGAGGCGAGACAGAGGCCATGAATACACAAAGAAAGAAGTGGAAACAACAAAATACAGCTGAAAACAATCAAGACACGGAGGCAGGGGAGACGCCTAAGCAACAAAAGACATCAGGAAGTGAGTTATGATCAAAAGTGACACACTGAACAAGGGTGCACTTAGCAGAGAGAAAAAGATGATAACTGGAGAAAACCAGTAATTTCAACCAACTGTAAGGACACCTGAAAATAACTTTAAACTTACAAAAACCTAAAGAACTAAACTGGAATAAACTCTACATGAAATAAACCAAGAGCTAATCTAAAAGAAAACCTATATTCCAATATTCAGAGTAGTGGCTCCAGGACCCAGAGGAAGACGTGTGATGCAAACTGTGAGAATGTTCACCTTCAAAGTAAAAGTTACGCCTCAGCGCTGCACTCAAGTGTTTCAAAAGGTGCAACTTTTGCTCTGAAGACAAGCGGTCTCTGTTTAAGTTAGTGTTGCACTTTTTTTATAGTTTTGCTTGTACAAAAGTGTGTTTTGTGCAAACTGCAGGCAACTGTGGCAAAATGCTGGCAACCAGTCAGGAAACGTTTCCCCCTCTCGATCACTAGTTGCTTGTGCGACTGGACTTTTATTCACTTGATATCATGTTGCCACCAGGACTGCCACACTTCATCTGTTGTGCTTGATGGTGAGCATAAAAGTGGACGGTAGAAAAAATGGACGCGGCGACTGTGATTTCACCCATTTTGAAGCTGTTGCAGCTATTTGTTTGGGGGGGGGGTCACCATATTTGGATGAATTGTAGGTTATCAGCTAGCATATCATCAGCTAGCTGAACTAGCTCCATTCATAAACTGTCTGGGCTAAATGTACAAACACAGATACCTGCGACTCACTGTTATTTAACAAGCTAATAAAACATAAAAATTGGACTCACCAAAACTGCAGCTCAAACTTACCGGCTGGTCTGTACGCCACATCAAACCATATTAATGCCACATAATCCCAGTTCAGTGACTCCAGTCAGCAGAGGTGAAGCTGCACATACAGCCTGCATGGGGATACTCCAGTATTTATATGGATGAGTTATTAAAATGACAGAAATCACTCAGCGTTATGACCCAGGATGGAGATGAAAACCACGTTTGTACTGTTGCTGTAATGGACATTTTTAACCTGGGCGTCTGCGGGGATTGGCTTGCACTGCAGGTACTTCAGAGTTGGCTTCATGTTCACCTCTGGAGGCTAAGCTAACAGCTCCCACTAAGTTACTAGCCTAGCCCATGCTAATAGCTGCTAGCTTTTTTAATGTTATTCAGCAGGGGGGTTATGTATTATTACTCTGAATGTCTGAGTATATATATACTATAGTAGACTTTGTCTTTTTTGTAGCCAGATGCTACACTAATTAAAGCAACAGTCAAGAAAGAATATGTTGTAAGAAGAGAATTTCATGGTGTACATCTTCATAGTCACATTATCTGCTCCAGCAGAGACGCACTGAACCTGCTCCTGTACTTACTGCCACTTGATTTGCACAATGTTTCAGCACAGAATCAACTTATACACTAACCTCACTGGTTACATTTTGCAGTGCCTAATACTGAGGAGAAATATTTAGCTGATTTCTGGGTTAACTGGCTGGCCAGTGTATAAAGAGCAACACAAAAGCAAACAGAGCTCCACGAGGGTTTGATACTGTATCTCGTCCATCGCAGCACTGCCAGCAAAGTGCTGCAGCTGAGAGTCCATTCCCACCGTGGCTGAAACCACACCCTGCTAATAAGCAAACGCTGGCACTCATTCGGGGACAAACCAACTTCCAGTCAGCTGGGAATGCAGCTCACGGACGTGTGCGGTGCATTCAGGTGTGGCAACTGATCCCTGCAGAGTTTCAGTGGGAGGAATCTCACACCAGATGTTGTTTTTTTTTTAAATTTAGAACCAAGAAATAAAAAATAGGACTGGTGTTTTTTAAACATCATTTTTCAAGGATATGTGTCTCCTCTTCTATACTGGTCCTACAATAAGTTATTGTGAATGGATATATGAAAATCTCACTGTATATTTATCAGTGTGACATTACAGGCTTTTATCTTGCATTTAATTACACCTCCTGCATAAATCCGATGTTAGCATTCCTACAGGGACCTGAGCACCCGAGCCGAGGCTGATTAAACGCTCCTGCACTGTTTTGATGGGAATTAAATATTTAAAGTCCACACATTCTTTCCTAATTTCACACATATCCAAATGAAATCAGACTCTCCTTTGGACTGTTGGACCCTTTGTGTCTGTATTGATTGCTAACTAGTCCATCTCCCAGCGCTGCTTTCCACTCTCATTTCTGCGCTTTTGTAAAGCTGATTGAAAAGCTCGAGCATACACAAACTTTCACTCGAGTTCAAACTGATGCTCTTTTTTTATTTCCCTCAGCCAGGGACAGACGTCTGCATGTCGCCAACTTTCTGTCAACTTTGTACACTATTGCGTCGCCTCTGACACGTTGTATCTGAACAACAGCAGGAAGCACACCGCGTAATTCTCTTTGGCAACTATCCTTCTCTCTGTTCTCCTTTACTCTGTTTGCCTCCTGACACTTGCAGGCACCGAGAACTCGATAGTCCTCAGTGCTGCAAACAGAGCTGGCGTTCTAGTGAGGACGAACATGTGATATGAACTACGTACAAGTATTGTAAGAATGCTGCTGCCTGAAAAGATCTGAACCCCCCTGTTGTACAGAACCAGTTAAACCACTTGCACCATGTACTTTAGATCCCGGGTCACATCTTTGTGCAGCAGCGTTGTCTCTGCAGAGTTCTCGGTGTCTGGCAGCACAAACGGAGAGCAATAATAATGTTATACTTGATGTGCTCATGATGAGCTGGTCTGCAGCTTAACTCTGTAGCTGTTTTTTACTGGCAGAAACAGGTAGAAGGAGAAAATGAGCAGACATCTCTGTGTCTGTGTGGACTGCATATAAAAGAAATATACAGAACTTCCAGGCTGAAAACTGAAGCCAGCACACACAAGTGGCTTAGACCTGCATTTTTATGGCCAGCAGGGGGTGTCTTTTTTTTTATACAACAATGCATACACTAAGAGCCCTTGGCTTCTTGCTTCTTTTAGTGATGACCTCAGTAAATAATTTCCTAATGAGTTTATGGGACTAGTTACTGAGTACAGGAATCTACGGTTGCACCCAGGCTAACCAACGAAGCTAACAAAAGACCTGGCTGCTCCCCGAAATATCCATTACCTCATTTCAAGTGTAGGGGGTGGGGGTTGAGGGGGCAGGATGCAGTTTTTAGTATTTGATTGTTTACAGTGTCAACACAATGTCAGGCTAAATTAACCCCTTCATGCACGGCTGTTCAAAGCTGTTCTCTTGTATCTGCCTGTGTTTAGTTGTCATAGTTGCATCATAGTTGTATCAGTGAACACAGTGGATGCTTGTGCGTCATCCCATACACTGCTACTGATTGGCCAGACATGGGAAGTTGCTTTTTAAAAAAAATTGAAAAAATTGTCATTTGAATGTAATTCACAGATTCAGTTTTAGTCCATATTAGCAGCAGTGACAGTTGATCTGAGGACGCAATATCTTTTTCTGTTACTGGTGTGGTAGATACATATTTCTCTGGTTGAAAAGTCAAATGCATGGCATCCAGCTGAGTGGACATATTTGTAACTCCATCAAAAACAGGTTCATAAACAAAATTTTAATTGCATTTTTTTTCTTGCCTAAAGAGAAATAAACGCATTCAGAAAAAAATAATAATCTTGACTGAGATTCTCAAAATTCATGCATGAAAGGGCTCCTTGAGTGAAGCACAATTGTGTTTCAATCTGAGTTTCAGGATATTTGTCTGCTGCAAACACAACGTTACCCACAAGCCTGCAGCAGCCTGAGCGGCCGCTTCTGTTGTTACTGAGGGAGAAACCATGTCAAGGCCAAACTCGGTTTAATGAACTATTTAATACAAAAAAAAATACTATTACACATTTTAATGATGCAGTTTTGTTTGCATAAATGAAGACCACGTAAATATGTTTGCTCGCTGCACACGAGGCGGTTCAGAGCTGCTTTTATTTTCCACAGCTTGGCACAGGATAGTTCCTGGATAGTTGGTGAATCTGTGGAATATGCAAATTTATTCTTCATGCAGTTACAGTTTGGCAATATTGAAGTGCCTATGCAAATTCTATATACATAAGATATGACTTCATTTTAAATAATATTTACAGACTGTGTTGGTGCGTGGTTCCAAAAACCGTACATTATCTATTATCTGTCCAACAAGGCATGCTAGTTTACTGCTGAATTATTAATGCTTTTTGAATTCAGAAAGTCTAAACGTGTAAATGCTTTTAAAAACCCTTAAATTAACGACATGTGCTCTGCGCAGGACGTTTAAACATTTAAGTCGTTTAAAAGCTGCTAACTTGAGGTCTCCTGCAGAGAGGTACAGAAATATACACAATCCTTAATCTTCTAATGTATACAGTATATACGTGGCAGAGAAACAGTTCAGACTCTGAGATGATTCAGAGATAAACGTATTTGTGGAGCACGCACTGCATTTCTTTAAGATGGGAGGAAGAAAGAGGCAGAGACCTTTCATGGAGATCGCTGACGGGTTATTCAGGAGGTGCTGGACAATCCAGAATTTTATCAGCACATAAAAGAAGTCAAATCTGTTGTATTTACCTGACTATTGTTCAAAACAAGCGCGTGTTAAATTGAGCAGCAGCAGGTCGAGGAAGCAGAAAAGCAGATCAGAGAGGAGAGAAATATGGGACGGTAAGACCTCGAGTGCGCAGTCAGAGATGATTCGATTGTATTGGGCCAGATTCAAAGCAGATGTCTTGGTTCAGTCAGCGAATGGCTAATAGGAAAATCGAGTTCAAATCCTGCCTACATTACATTATGAATTCACTTTGGGCCATAAAAAAAGAACCAACCTGGGGTGGGTCAGATTCTGGAGATAATGGATGGGCAGAAGCTTTTCCCAGAAATGATTCCAGTTATATTATCGCTACAATATTGCTTTATTGGCCTGAATTAGGCGTTTTCTCCAATTAAATAACTTGCAAATGTACTCTGCAGTTATATTCAAGAACACAAAGCCTAGTAAGACAGAAGAATTTATATCTCTGACATTCGCACAAGAGCACTACACACAATCGGAGCGTGTTGAATGGATCTGCCGTGGCTATTGTCCAAATCCGGCTGAAGGGATAAAAGGAGGCGACGAGGGGTTTTGATTGCGCTGAAGGTCGTCTCACGTGAACTGCAGTGATGACCGCCATTTAAAGGAAAGATTTTTATTGAAGGTAACACTTTCTGTCTGTACAGAGACTGAAAGATTTGACCAATTTGTTACACCTCATTCACTCACAGCTTAAATGCACATGGAAGAGCTGCAGAGTTACCCAGTGAGCACAGATGTGGTTTCAGGGTTGTAACCACACAAGCTCTCCTTCAAAATACAGGCCGCTTTCACGCCATGCAGTTTAATACTTTAATTGCCACATGTTAATTTTATTACCAACCCTATCCAATAAAGAGACAGATGACAGGGCTTTATCTTTGGATGTCCATGAGCTGGAAACATTTACCCTGGACCTTTATGAACGCAAACAGCTAATGAAAGACGAGGCTTTAGTGAAGCATCATAAAGTCCGGTGTCCTCGCCTTCCAGCGCAGGCCGCGCCCACTCATTAAAGTGGAAACACTTAAATGAATCCATCATTTCAGAAATGCTTACATGCACTGTGACTGAGGGGAGGAAGAAACGACCAACACCACGGCTTGACTGGAGAACTGAGAATTTAAGTAAAGGCTCCTAAAGGTTGGACACAAACGAACTATTTTACTTTAGGTATGGTGTAACGTTCTCCCCATACTTGTGTACTTGTGTTGCTCTCTGAAGAATACTTGCTCTATACAAGAACACCACACTTTGACACAAGGCAGAAGTTCTTTGCACATGCGCCCCAATCAGCCACGTCCCAGCATGTGTTCTGTCACTGAAGGCCCAAAGAAAGCAAGCACTGAAATGACAGAGAGCACACATATTCATCAAGATCCTGTAGCAGCTTTCTCTCTTATGTCATTTGCCTTTGATTTGCCCTTTAATAATTTAATGCTCCATTGCGCTCTAAGAACATAATGCGCTGCAGCACTTTGCTGTAACACTTAGCCAGGAACAATTGAGGAGGATGCACATAATAGCTGCGTACTATACCACATTTCCCAGTTCATGTGAAATGACGGACGATTTGTGCGCTGGGAAGTGTGTTTGGCCTCTGCATTATTACTGCAGTCAGAGAAAAAAGGACCTCACAGTCACAAAGGGGAAACTGCACATATCAGGCCTTTGATTTGTGAAGGTTTTACGAGCATTTATACTTGAGTGCAGTTATCATCAAGTTTGGGAAATTGTCCCTTGATTTTTAAAATATTTTTGACAAAGTTCACCCAGTACGTTGATGGCTTTTTCTTCCTGCACCTTTGCATTACAATCATCTGACTTCAGTTTGTGTGCAGGGACTGGTCTGCAGCTTTTGAGGAGTGGAAATATGGGCATTATATTTATTTTTATAGCACAAAAGGGTGAGATTGTACTGGCAAGGCTTTGGCTCTTTGCAGCATGCTAACACGAAGCTAGTGAAGAATCCACGCCGGGCCCAGTCCAGCAGCCAGAGTCTGATCTTTAACAGGTGATGAGCACTCAGGCCTATGGCTCTGCAGCCTTCATGGGTTTCTATTATGAACGGGTAATCATGTGACAGTGCATTTCAGGGCTTGTTGTAGAGGAATGCAAAAACAATTTAACCAGTTGTGTAACCAATTACTTTGTCCGGTTCGTGGATGGCTGAGCGCCTCATGCTGTCTCAAAGGAGGAGCTCAGGCCCCTTCGCAGTGCAAGTCGTTGGAAATGGAGGGCTTTTAGAGGCGTGGGAAGTGCTCCATCCTCCTGACTGGAAACTCCCAGACAAAGTCAGCACTGTGAGGCGTTTCAATGTATTTCGAGGAGTTTTTGAACCACATTTTTTATGATGATGACAGGAATGTTCCTGTCGTTGGCCTTCTGGCTGAGAAAGATGACCAGATAAAAGCAACGGAGAAAAAGACTGCTAGCTAACAAACAATGAACAATAAGGAATGAAATTACAAAAAGACATTTATGCGTGTGATTCTGAAAATGCTTTATTCACATTGAACTTTTAAAAACCAAAGAGCCACAGTTGTGAAACCCTTGGAATCACGAACCCTTGCAGGGATGGAGCCGGGGAAGACAGCGAAATGGAGAGCGATTAATATTTATCATGTCTCCTATCAGGAATACTCAGATGCTTTTCCACCCGACAGTCGACTGCGCACAAATAATGTATCTGAGCGTCTGCTGGAGGATGGCGATGAGGGTCAGGAGTCCACAGAACTGAAAATACTAATGTGAATGCTTTGTTTTAGGAAATTCACCAAAGTAAAAGATACATATGCGTGATTTTTATTGTGTTGCTGCTGTCTGAGCTGCACACAGAATTCATGTGGTCCAAAAAATTATATACACAAAATCCAAAATGACAGTCTGACACCTAAACAACACAACAACACAACAACTCTTTCATGTGTGTTTCAGGCCTGCATGGAACCAGCTGTGTCTGAGACGCACGTCAAACACATATACCGTGTATACATATATATACAGTTACCGTGTATACATATATATATGCTGCAGTAGATATGAGGGGGGGGGGGGGGGCTGAGAAGTTCCTAGGCTGGCCAAGAAGGAGTTCTCATACAGTAATTCAATTTGGCACGCCTTAAATCCAACCTGTACTGATGCTCGCTGCATGTTTTCTCCCACCTTGGATACAGAATTGAGGACTTGGAAAAGTAGTTCTAGAG
>VUQK01013145.1:4449-15954 GCA_015106715.1 Bujurquina vittata | reverse complement strand
CCATTTTTGATATTGAGGTGCCAGGGGGGAGGGGAAAAAGAAGAGACCCCAAAAAAGGTTTAGGGAAAAGAGAAGACAGGGAGAGGAGGGGGGGGGGGGGGGGGGGGGGGGAAAGGGGGGGGGGGGGGAGGTTGGGGTTGATACAGCAGAGGGAGGTGGACAAAAAAAATCAATGATTTTACTCCTGTGTTTGAAAAAGGAAAGTGCATGGTGAGCGAAGAGATGTGTTCGACCTTCAGGTGTCCTGGCACCTTCCTTTCATGTGCAGAGGCGATTACCAAGTGATTTTCAGTGGGAAAAATGAACCCAGTGATGCATTGCGCTAATTTCATTTAACATTAAAAAAAAAAGAAAAAAATTGAGAAGAACAGGTTCCAGAGAGTTGCCATGGGCGAGGTGGAAATGCAGGGGGTCGGGGGGGGTGGTGTCAGCAGGGGGAAGCGAAGTCAAGTCAGCGGTTTGTGTTGAATAGAGTGAGAACGAAGACTTTGCACCCTACTAATTTTTAACAAATGTCTTTACACATTTTGAACTCTAGTCCATCACTTCTTCCCCGGTCGCCCGACTGGACGTAATCCAGACAAAAAGCGAGCAGTCACTTGTTGTTGTTCTGTATGGCTAACAACATGTGTACATCTGCGTGTTTGAGTTCAAAGGGCCAGATCGCAGTGTCATGGAGCAGAATCAGGGTTTTTCTTGCACCGTCAGCAGAGCTGTATTGGTCGTGGCAGAGATGCTTCTCAGTGATTTCTGTAGTAGAAAGAGTTAAGATGGCCGTGCTCTTGACTTCTACTAATCCTATTACTTCGGAGTGCTGCTCTTAGAGGGCTCCAACCTCACTTTTATTGGAAATCCTTTGCCGTTATAAAGCCTTTTAGCCTTTGGCTGGGCTATTGCTCTCATAAATCTAGTTCCTGGCCTTTTGGCGAATTCCTCATGTTTGGGTTATTGCAATGATACTTGCAGACATTTGTATACTAGGCCAATCCAGCTCTATTGCCATAATGCTCATTCACCTATAAGTTTTCAACTGAGAGATCATTTCAATGTATTTTTTTTCCACATTAGTCACTGAGCACAGAATATAGTTTCTATAGTTTCATTAATACCATTCAAACAGAATCAGGTAAAAGCTAAACAGAAAGAAGGCCCGGAAACAACTAAGGCTGGCTGTAATGTTTCTAATTTCCTCCTTAGCTGATCTCTAAATGCTTGTGCTTTGTCACTGCCACTACACCACAGAATAAATTCACTCTTTCACCTCCCTGTGCCTCCTCCTTCTCGCTCTCTAATTCATCTCATTTCCGCCTCATGGTTGGTTCAATCCCCACCTCCTTTCAGTGCTGACTCCTCCAGCATCAAGCTAGTGCTCCTGGCTGCTCCGTATTCTGGGGCCGTTGTGTCTCCGGTGGAGAGTGATTGTGCCGGTGGCAGGGAGGTCAATTGGAAGAAATTGCGTTGCAGCCACCGTGGAGCTGAGGCGAGAGAGAACAAACTGGATATTAGCCCAATCCATGTAGGCTGGCGTGTTTACACCATCTATCCCCACCCCAACCCCTTCTGCCACCACCCTCAGCACACACACATACTTACACATTCTCTCACTTTGGTCAGTGTCTGACTGCAAAATGTAACCACACCAGTGCCCTGTTAAGCATTACCATACAATGGTAGAAATCCAAATTTACATAGATACACATGCAGCAGTTAGTGTGATAAAATACCGATTGTATTTTTAAGAAGTATTGCTGTGCTTTCTGGCTTATGACGTTCCAGTATGTCCCTGCAGCCTTGTTAGCTGGGCCAGCAGAGAAAAGAAACACAGTTCATGCTTCCTTTGTGTTGGCGCTTACAATAGCTTAGGATTAAAGGGTATAAATTTCAGCTTCTTGGGGCAAAAAAAAATCTTGTTCCTCCAACTTTGTTCTCTTCCCTGGTGGAAAAATAAATAAAAAAATAACGTTTTTTTTTGTCAGCACACTGGTATTATTCTGTGTCTACCATTTGATTTTGCCAGATAGGTGGAAGGAGGAAATTATTTTTCTATGTGACGAGCAGACACCCAGACACAGTAATGCTACCTGTTTTATAATTTTTTTTTTGTGGCTATGCTTTTTTGTCACATTTATGTACTATAAATGGAATATTCATCCATCTGTAAGAAACTGGCTAAAGTTACATCAACAACTATTGTGTGCCTTGCTAACCACACACAGGATTTGTGTCTCCAGAAACAGACAGAAGTGCAAAATCTGTTGACAGCAGAGCAGAAACAGTGCTGAGGAGCATAGCATGTAAAGTGTTCTAAACTTCCTCTGGCATTAACGTCTGTGCAAAAGCTGTGCTCCAAGAGCTTCGTGGCATGCACGAGCTGCTCATGTGCTTGTAATGTGTGTACTGTATGTGCTTGTGTCTGTATAGTGTATTTAATGTCTTATTCTAGCTCACTGTTGTAAGCTCTGGGGTGCATATGAAGAAAATGTAGTTTGTGATTCAGAGATATAAAACCAGGTTAAAATATTTGTACCACCGCAACTGAATGTTGTGCATAATTTATTAAACCTGGTAATTAAACGAAAGATTTCTCAATAATACGTTGGAAAATGTATCTCAGTGGAAGGTTGTTGGGATTTATATAGCACTTTTCTTGTCTTACTGAGTGCTTAAAGTGCTTTGGACCACAGGTCACAAACAGCACTTTATTCTGCGCACCTCATCTACATCACATCCATGGCCAGTTTAGAACTGCAAATCAGCTTAAGAAGGATGTCTTTGGACTGCTCGGGAAAGCCAGAGTACTTAGAGAACCTGCAAAGGCGCAGGGAAAACGTGAAAAAATCCGCACAGAAAGGCCCTAGCCAACCAGGAGATTTAAACTCAGAACCTTCTTCCTGTGAGGTGTTATCCAAATGCAATATATTTTCTTTAGCCGAAACCAAAACTCTGCACTTTGGCACTAGGTTTTTCATCCTGCCTGCTTAGAACAGAATCCATGTTTAGACATTTCCGAGGTGATCCTTTAATCCAAATACAAGATTTTTTCAACATTGCTCTTTATTGCTAGCATCTGAACTTTGTTGAGGTCCTGTAGAGAATCCTCTTTGACTCCTCAGCTTTTGCAAAAAAAAAATCCTCTTTGCAATCCTTTCTTCCATATCTCCTGAGACCTGTTTGAATGTTGTTCTGCCCATAGTAGTTCCACCAATGCCAAGCGCAGCAGTTTACCAGTGTGCTCACTATCTCTCTGTTATGTGTTTTGGGTCAATAGTAAGGTGTGCGTAAAACCTTTAAAAAACAATGTCAGTTTGACTGGAAGCTACTTTGGCATCTTCAAATCACACAAGCTGGGGAATGGTTAGTAGATCTGTCCAAGGTACCAAGGTTACTATGACTTCTTAGCACAGATTCTCTGTCAAGGAAAAGTAAGATGTGCCACCACCCATTAGATCTGATAGTGCTTATCTGTAAGCCTCAGACACTCTGTAATGGAGGTTGGCATCGGCAATTTCCGGCTGAGACCTTTTGTTGTTGTGATGAGTAATTAACAATGGCCTACGAAGATGTTGGTGTGAATTTTTAATAGTGACAAAGCGGGGGAGTGAGCAGACAGTGTTAAAACTACAACTCATGAATAATTCATGCTCCATGACAGTGATTGGGCTATCTCGCTTTGCTCACTTTCTCTCTTTATATGCCTCCTCCCACTCTCCTTTTGCCATCTCCCTCTATGTCCCGGGGTACATTGCCTCTCCTTGTACAGAGAAGAACCCAATGTGGAGTGGCACTTCATATCTTGTTAGACGATTTATTCATGGTAATGAAGGGTTTTAATGTACTGTACAGCGCAGAGCTCAGTCATTCGTTGTAACACACTCAGCAGTGATCTGTGGGATGGATTATTTTAGAACTGGTTTTAATTCAGATTCAATTACAGGGTTGGTGTTGTAGGATGAGATTTGACCTCTAATATCTCTCCATGGTGTCGCTGGCTGAGCCTATACAGCTGACGATAACAGAGCAACTTCACAGCAACTACACAACTCTTGCACTCTATGTCAGGGCTATACAGTCCACAGAATTTCCCGATTATTTATGCTTATCCCACTTGCTCTCTGTCTCTCTCTCTCCCTAAACCTCTCCTTTTTCCATTACTTGTTCTGACTTGCTGTTTTCTGTGACTCTCTTATCTCCTTGCTGTCACCATTGAGCTCTCTCAGTCCAAGCATGCCTGTATAGTCCCTCATTTGCAGAACTCTTCACTTCTCCAGCACACTTCTTCATAGAGGTGTTTGAACACACTCACACATGTGCATGGACGCACACATGTGCTGGATTCATACTCCTCCCCTTTAATCCTCTGACTTTAGAGAATAACATTTCGTCTGCCAGAATGCCTATCAAGCGAAAGCATCACCTGAGTCAGAAACCAGGTTTTACCTGATTGGTTTTCACCAGGCTATTCACACATACCATACGGCATATGCAGCAAATAGAGCAAGATGGATGGAGTGATTATAGGAGCACGCATGGTTTGCCATTTATTAGTTGCTTTTTAGTTCAGATATTTTCTCATTTCCTTTCAGCATTGGACTTGGGTTTCTTTTACATCTGAAATTGATTGCCTTGTTACTCAGTATCTGTCTTTTACTCATACACATATTCCTTTTCTCTCTTTTTCATTCTGTCCCAAGCCAGTTGGAGGGAGTAAATAACTATTGATTTGGACCAACTAAAGCCCGCTAGCTGAGATTCTATTGTGTTAACTGTTCCCTTTGTCTCTTGTCCCTGTTGATTTGTTTGTGCATGTTAGATCTTACAAGAAGTTCAATTTGGAACTTTGCAGAGATTGTTTTGAAATACTAAAAATCTTATGGTAGTATATCATGCTCATCAACCTAGTTCATATTTTGTTTATTATCTCCCTGTAGACAGTGTTCTGTTTTGTGGTCTCTGCTTTTTGTGGACATTTCCAGAGTAAACTGGCTAAAATTGAAACTACGTCTATTTCCTACAGTTTGGCCTTGGCCACAAATAGGGCCACCTTTTCCATATCCGAATATGTTTATTGCATTGTTTTCTGTGTGCATTTTACTGTTTATGGGGGAAATTGTTTGTCCTTTTTGAAAATTTAGTGCTGATCTCTACGAGACAGTTTGACCTTAAACTGACAAATTCTCACAGATCAGAAAGAGCGATTGCAGTGGTTTAATTCGCATCCAGTAAGAGGATTCCTAATCCTGACAACATGCAGATGCCTCTGCATACGCTTTATGGTGAGTTTGCTGATGTGTTTAATGTGCTCATTAAATTAGCGAGAGCTACACATGTGTTTCTACTCATTCTGCCCACAACGGGCTGAGTCGTAATTCAATCTGCAGCCTTCCTAGTTTGCCACATGTGCTAATGCCTGCACCTGGCCTTGATGCAGCTTGACACTGTGCTAAAGATCTGTATGCAAGCTTTTACTAGGATGGCTCTGTTGAGATAGAGAGGTATTGGGCTCTTGCCTAAAATAAACACACAGGTTATTTATGCAAGCAAGTTATTGCAACCTATAGTGAATGTAAAAAAAAAAAAAGTGTCCTGTAGTGGTTCTGTGAATTTTCTTCTTTCAGCTGCTCCCTTTAGCAGAGCAGCCACAGCAGATCATCTGCCTCCAGCTTATGCTATCCTTAGCATCCTCTCCTATAGTCCTCTATAGTCCATCCTCTGCATGTCCTCCTTCAATGCATTCATAAACCTGCTCTGTGGTCTTCTCCTGTGGTTCTGTGAATACATGCCTATAAAATGTGGGCTAGTGTCAGCGCTCTTAGATGGGGCAGAACTCATCACCACCTTGGTAGAAAAGTTAGCTTTCTAAAATGTGTTTAATATTGTAAAGGATTTATTGTTACCCAACCCATAATATTTTCCAGACTCTAATAGTGTTAGAGTTTGAACTGTACCAAACAGCAAGTGAAAGCAAAAGTAAATTAGTTAAAACAAAACTTAAAACATGTTCCAGATGAGATTCAAATCACAATCAGGAGTATGGTAAGAGAGCTATACTCAACATTTGTGACGACACACACTGTCCACCAGAAACTGGATGTCCAACAGTGAGGACAAAAAAAAGGAAGAAGAATAAAAAAAAGAAAGAGGTGCAATTGAAAAAAAATCGACAGGGCAATTACAGATTTGCCACATTAAAAAAAAAAATGTCTCCAGTCAAAACAAATTAGCCTAGGGCTGACAAATGCAAATGGCTGATGTTTTTATATGGCGCTCAAGTGGGTGAGTCATCCTTGTTATGGTGTCATCCCTGTCACCTTTGCTTTGGCACCGACACAAGACAAATGTGTGTGTGCCGTGAGCGCGTGACCTGGCACTTACCTCAGTGACACACAAGTGATTGAGACAAGGAGAAACGAGTATCAGCAGGTCACTGCTGGACTCATGTTAGATGAGAAAGCATCATTAGAAATTGTGTTGAATCATTGTCACAATTGAGTCATAGCACTAAAAGCTGAGGTTAAATATTGCTTTCCCTCCAAATGTCCCTTTACTACCTCCCCAAGCGCACTTTGTTTTCACAATAGCACACTGGAGGGAGTCAGGCATAAATAAAAATGACTCCCTCTGTACTCATCAAGATTTCTTTAAGCCCCGACTACACTGTTGCCTTTCACAGCTGGAAAACTTCTGTACCTGAAAATCTTTAGACTGTGGGAGGAAGCTGCAGTGCCTGGAGAGAACCCTCATAAGCATCGGCGCTTCATGCTGCGAGTCAGCAGTGCTAACCACTGCACCTGTGTGCTGCCCCTTTAACTATATATTATACTAATAAAATTAGTCATATGGTCAGTTGAACTGCTACAGGCCAGTAGGGTAAAAAATACAAAGAGATATCATCATGAAACTTCCCCAATTGAATAGCCCACACACATTACGGCATTTTTCTGTAATGCACCTTTTCATGCCAACATTATATGCCTAAATGAGCAAGCACTTGGTGAGAGTAGGAAGGAAAAACTCCCTTTTAACAGGAAGAAATCTCAGGGAGTCCGGCTCAGGGAGGAGCAGCCGTCTGCCGTGACTGGTTAGAGGTGAGGAGTGAAAGAAAAGAGCAGAGGGAGACAAAAGGCACACTATGGGAGAAGGCCAGAGTTTAAAATTAATTACCAGTGATTAAATACAGCAGTTGTGTAACACACAGGGAGTGAAAAGGGATAAGTGAAGAAGAAACACTCAATGCATCATGGGAAGCGCCCCTCAGCAGCCTAAGCCTGTTACAGCATAACCTAGGGATGGTTTAGGGTTGAGCATAATCTTAAAAGTAGGAAGAGGGTCTTTATTCCAAATCCAAACTGGGAGCTGGTTCTATAGTAGAGGGGCCCGATACCTGAAGGCTCTGCATGCCATTCTACTTTTAAAAACTCTAGGAACTATAGTACAAGTAAGCCTGCAGTCTGAGAGTGAAGTGTTCTGTTGGGATAAAAAGGTACTATGAATTCTTTAAAATACGCCTGGGCCTGATTTTTCAAGATTTTGTATGTGAGGGGAAGAATTCTAAATTAAATCCTGAATTTAACAGGGAGCCAGTGGAAAGATGCTAATATGGGAGAAATATAGGCTCCCTTTCTAGTCCCAGTTAGCACACTCACTTTTAGAGTGACCTGATAATAATGAATTACAATAATCCAGTGGAGAAAAAAATAAAGGCATGAACTAGTTATTCAGCATCACTCTGAGACAGGATGTTTCTAATTTGAGCGAATGAAGGCAGTCCTACATATTTGGTTAATGTCACTGAAGGACATATTCTGGTCATAAATTACTCCAAGATTCCATCTAAAGTACACATGGGTGTCATCTGCATAGTGATGAGAATGTATGCCGTGTTTTCTAATAATATTACATATAAGAAGCATGTATAAGATAAAAATTATTGCTCCCAGCATCAAACTTTGAGTAACTGTTGTGTGTGAGGAAGACTCCCCATTTACATGAACAAATTACAATCTATCAGATATATATAATTGATACTACTGCAGCACAGCCCCTTTAATACCAATGGTGTACTAATCTGTAATCTGTATTTTATGTATTTTTCTGTATTTTATGACTATCAATAACAGAAGGAAACCACTGAATTTTTATAAAATTTGATGAGCAATTTAAAAAATCTTTTTAAAAATGTTTTTTCCACAGAGAAGTACAAAATAAAAGGCATGACACTAGAAAACAAAAATATAAATAAAAAATCTTTTTTTTTTTACTCTGTGGTCACCTAGTTTTGTCTGCCTATAAATGTGCATCTGTGTTTTTACCATAGGCGTCTGCATGCAGACAGTACGAGTAATGAAAAGTTGAGGATGGATTGCTATTAAGAGCATATGAGTAAATCTGTAAGGTTCAGTTGCCCAGCATATGGCTGAGTGATGTTCTCTGCCTAGCCACTGCTGCATTTCCAGTGCACAAACAACAGCATATTTCACAAACAAGCGTTGGCTGGTATGCTTAGCCTCAGCGCCACCTCAGATCAACAATATTAATGCACTCCAAATATTAGTTTTCTCCCTCATTACCAAGCTGGTTGCTCTACGCCTGAACCCACAGCAATCTTTGAGGAGGAAGACGGCAGGTTGTGTATTTGTGTGTGCACATCAACTTAGTTACATTGCAGTGCCTCTTTCAGCTTGAAGAGAATAGTTTGCGCCTGTGCGGTTGTTGTTGTTATTTATTCTAATAGACACAAGTAACTATATACTGCTGAAAAAGAATTCATATCTTTTTATGCACTTGTTTGTGGTTTGGGCAGCAGAATATGAATGTGTTTATACACGAGCCATGACAGTCTCACTAAAGAGTTGCTTCTCGCTAAAGCCTAAGTGGAAGAATAGTAAATAGAGAACAAGAGGAGAGCTGTGCATTGTGATATCCCCATCTGCTGTAAAGTGGGGCACTGACACTTTCAATCTGTTCGCCTTCGTGTTTGTCCCTCCTTCTCAGTGCTCTCTCTCCTTATTTCGCTCATCCTTGATCTTCCCTCCATATCTGCTTTTGTCTCTCATGGGCAAAGCCTCTTTGGTTCTACTTTATACAGTAATCACAGAACTGTATTCCAATGACAAAGTGTTGGTTTGAGCTCCACATTGTATATACTAGCTGGTAAAAGCCCTCTCATTCATTGAATCAGTTCTTAATGTTTCATAGTTTTGGCAGATGTAGTGTATCCATTACACTTATCCAAATGTGATGAAAGCCACCTTAAATGGAAAGTAAACATTTTTTTTTTTTACCATTCTTTCCTTATACTGTAATTACACTGTGGGTGTTCAGCTTTCTTTGAGGGACCATGGGAAATGGTTTGCACTGTGCGGCTATGATAAAGAATTCAATATGACCACTTTCTCTTGGGGCACAGGAACAAGCAGTGGGATTTTTTTTTTCCTGCTTTTTAAATGTTACCATATTTAACATCTTCCCATGGTTGGAATCACACGAGAAACAGGGTAAGTTGTCTTCACATTTTACTACAGTGAGATGTGGTTTCAGCATTGACTATGGGAAAAGTGTATACTAAAAGTGAGTCTTTTGAGATGCGTCCGTTTATAGCAAAAGCTTCAACATTATCTGTCTTTGTGAGAATACTTCCCTTTGTCTCCAGTGTAGAGAGAGCAGTAGGTAAATTCATTCAATTATCAGCCTTTCAAGCTCTGTTGGGTCAGGAAAACTGTTACATTAGATCCAATCAGTGTGAGATAGCAGATGAATGTCTACCCAATTTGCTGGTGTAAATGTGATTTCCACACACACACAGATACATAATGCCCCTAGTGGAGATATATTTCCTTTTTAAATGTACCTTAAAGAACTTCTTTATCCAGAAAATTAAGTGTGGAATAGAAGTATCAGCAGGTCAAGACTACCTGCAATTCATAAAGCATATTCTCAAAAGAGACTATTTCTTAAACCTTTATATTCATTCCTCCGCAATTTCACGACCCCATAAACATGCACTACTTCATCAGTGGTGCTCTTTCTTTATCTCTGAGTCTTACTATTTCAGCTATGTTAGAAGCATAGCTGCACAGTTCTGGTCAGGGAAGAGCTTTCTGTGGAGCTAGCATGAGGGATGAGGTTGCTGAGAGAAAGAATTCAAAGCTGAGGGTCTACAAATGAAAGAGGCAGTGGTGCTAGCGGGGTCACAGAGGCTTGTCTGCACCCTGTGATTCATTTATTTTTTGCTTTATACTGTATATAGGTGTTTACATGTGTATATAAGTATTTGTGAGTGTCCTTTGCGGTTGCATATGCTCATGTATGTTTATTCTTATTCAGTGTATGCACGTTTGTGTTTGTTTGTTTATGTGTGTATGAGTATTTGCCATCATTGTTAGGTGGACAGCTTGGATTGGAGTGATTGAATGAGCAATTTAAAGCTTCAGTGGCTCACACTTCCTCAGACTAGAGTTGTACTGCACAAGAGAAACTGAAGAAGCATACAGTACTGCACTATTGTGGGAAAAAAAAAACAACACATGAAAACTAATGTATAGATTTTTGCAATGGCTGTCTAGCTAAGGGGCATGGTATAAGCACATGGACACGTGCGCCTTCCTCTTACACACTAATGCTTTTTCCTTTGTTGGACATCCCTGAGGGAGGGCTAATTCCTCAGGAGACTGGGGCGACAAATGAGGTTGGGATAGTGGTGGATTGGGACATAATGTGGGGAAAAGGTAGGGAACAAACAGGAGACACTAATGAAGTATGAAGGGCTGAGCATGGCCACATGGTTCCTCTCAAACACCAGCAGCCCACTCCTCTGTCTGAGCTCCACCTGCCCCAGGGACAGAGGAAGAGAGATGGGTCACTAGAGGGAAAGGACTATAAAGCAAAAGGAAAAAAAACAACTTTTTCAATTTTAACAATTACTCTCCATGTTCTGAGCATTTTTATAATTATACTGCAGTTGTCATTCAAGGTGAGCATTAATAGTTTTGACCTCTCTTTTCTCAGCTTGTCACCCCTTTGTTCCTGGCACTTTGTGTAGCTACATAAAAATGGCGTTGCAAAAATGTCAAAGCTATTACAGTATCGCTCACAGAGCCTATTCTCACCTGAGCTCTTTGCCTGTTATTTAAACTTGCCAGTCTTCATAAGTGCCTGCTCACTTTTGCATTCACCTAAGGCTTTGTATATGGCAAGCTACATTACTGCCTCCTGTTTTAAGCAAGGCAGTATTATAGTTTGCATGCTGTGATCAAAAAGCTCTGTTTTAAATTTGGCAGATTTTTCTTTCATCTTCTAATGCACCTCCGGACTGCTTTCTGCTATTTTGAGTTTGCTCCCTGCAAGGCCTATTATGACACTTGCACTCGGGCATGCTCATCCTTTTCTTTGGAACATCCACAAGGTTATGCATCATGAATTTGTACCATCCATGTGCAATTATGTGTCAGCACACACTCCATTGAAATTACAGGAGGTTTTTTTTTTTTTTTTTTTTTTCTTTCCTCC
>VUQK01013144.1:6049-16802 GCA_015106715.1 Bujurquina vittata | reverse complement strand
AAGGCAAGGCGGGAACCGAGAAACGCCGACTCGTCCTCCGGTTCAAACCACGGCTGGTCCCACTCCAAAGCCTGCAGGTAAATGCTCACAGCCTGCTGTCGCTCACGCCAGATTGTGTTTGCTGGGTCCATTGTATGGTTGCGTCCTTCTGTCATAAGCAAGCCGTGTGGTGAGCTGAGCGGACCCAAACGCAGAACTCTTTGGACCAACTGAACTTAAGAGCGCCGTTTATTGATAAATAATCCAAAAGCACAAAACTGAGGAGGTAACAGGAACATGACTCACATCACTATGAGGGAGGACGCAACAGAGAACAGAGGGAAAGGCAGACAAGAAATACACTAGGAATAACGAGGGAAAAAAGGAAACAGCTGGGGAGAACAGGTGGACCAAATCATACTAATAGCACACAGGAAGCAAAACTACACAACACACAGGGAACACAGGATTGTCAAAATAAAACAGGAAACACCTAACAGGGAGCACGTAGACTAAACACACAGGAAAAATGGGGGCCAAGGCACAGGAACAACGGGACAACAACTACAACACCAGAACTAATATGAAATAAGAACCAAACCAGGAAAATAACAAAACCCAGAGAAAACAGAACTAAACAAAAGGAAAATCACAATCAAAGAGTAAACAAAGCATAACCAAAACACTAAACACTGGGCTATAAGCCCAGGATCATGACACTTACCATCTTGTCCGCATGAAGGAAGGTGATGAATGGAAGACTGCTTTCAACACTCATCTGGGGCACTTTGAATATCTTATGCCTTTTGGCCTGACCAATGCCCCAGCGGGTTTTAAGGTTTTGGTGAACGACGTGCTCTGGGATTTTCTCAACCGTTTCGTCTTCATCTACCTTGATGGCATTCTCATTTATTCAGAGTCTCTTGACGAGCAAAAGGTCCACATCCGCCAGGTTTTGCAAAGACTGCTAGAGAACAGGCTGTTTGTTAAAAGTGAGAAGTGTGACTTCCATGTTAAAACTCTCTTCTTCTTGAGTTATATTATAGAGTGTGGGCAGATAAAGGCTGACCCAGCTAAGGTACAAGCTGTCCTGAAATGGCCTGAACCCACAACTTGTAAGGAGTTGTACTCATGCTTAGCGGTTGGGTGAAACCATTTATTGATAAACAATTGTGTTTTCTATTTGTAAATCATAATGGTGACAAAAAACATCCAAATAACCCTGATCAAAAGTTTACATACCCCAGTTCTTAATACCGTGTATTGCCCCCTCTAACATTAATGACAGCCTGAAGTCTTTTGTGGTAGTTATGGATGTGGATCTTTATTTTCTCAGATGGTAAAGCTGCCCATTCTTATGTGCAAAAAGCCTCCAGTTCCTGTAAATTCCTGAGTTCTTGCATGAACTGCCTGCTTGATATCTCCTCAGAGTGGCTCAATGATGTTGAGGTCAGGAGACTGGGATGGCCACTCCAGAACCTTCATGGTGTTGTGCTGTAGCCAATGGCAGGTCATATTGGCTTTGTGTTTCAGATTGTTGTCATGTTGGAACATCCAACTACGTCCCACGCACAGCTTCCTGCCTGAGTGCAAATTTGCCTCCAGTATTTGCTGATAATGTGCTGCAATCATCTTTCCTTCAACTTTGACCAAGTTTCCTGTGCCTTTGTAGCTCACACATCCCCAAAACATCAGTGATCCACCTCCATGCTTTGTAGTAGGAGTGGTGTTCCTTTCATCATAGGCCGTGTTGACACCTCTCCAAATGTAATGTTTATGGTTGTGGCCAAAAAGTTAAATTTTGGTCTCATCACTTCAAATTACTTTGTTCCAGAAGTTTTTAGGCTTGCCTCTGTGCTGTTTGGCGTATTGCAGGGGTGATACTTTGTGATATTTGCTCAGTAATGGCTTTCTTCTGGCGACTCGATCATGCAGCACATTTTTCTTCAAGTGCCTTCTTATTGTGCATCTTGAAACAGCCACACCACTAGTTTTCAGATAGTGCTGTATTTGAGCTGATGTTATTTGTGGGTTTTTCTTTGCATCCCAAACAATTTTCCTGGCAGTTGTGGCTGAAATTTTGGTTGGTCTACCTGACCGTGGTTTGGTTTTAACAGAGCCCCTGATTTTCCATTTGTTAATCGCAGTTTGAACACTGCTGACTGGCATTATCAATTCCTTTGATATCTTTTTGTATCCCTTTCCTGTTTTGTACAGTTCAACTACCTTTTCCCATAGATCCGTTGACAATTCTTTTGCTTTCCCCATGACTCAGAATCCAGAACCATCAGTGGCTGGATGAGAGATGCAAGTGTCTGTCTGGATCCCAGAAACTCACTCAGCTTTTATGCACACACACTGATTACATGCAAATAGATCACAGGTGAGGGTGTTTTATGTTTAATAGCCAATCAAACCCATTTGTGTCAACTTCTGTGCATGTTATCAGGCCAAAATCACCAGGGTATGTAAACTTTTGATCAGGGTCATTTGTGTAGTTTCTGTTGTCAGTAGGATTTAAAAAGAGAAAACACAGTCATTTGACAATGAATGGAAAAGATTTTTTTTGTGTTATCATTCATATTCTCTGAAAAAAGGCCAAGAAAGCAAAAATCCTGCTGGGGTATGTGAACTTTTGAGATCAACTGTACATAGACTGTATCTTAAGTATGGGAGTAGGCGCTGCATCTGAAAAGTGAAGCCAGTGAGAAAGTGGCTTGAATTCTTTCTACTGATAGGCAGATGGTAAATACTCTGGTCTAAAAAAAACAAATTAGATTGGTTGGAAGTAGATGGGAAAATGACCTGGCTGCTGCTCAACTTATTGGTGACCACAGGAAAAACTTTCTTGATGAGTTTGTGATTTCAAATCTTATTTAATGCAACATCTGCATTTGGTAAACACAAAGCATTTGCTTTGGGGCAGGCAAATATACAATAGTCCATGTCACAGTGTCTATATCCATGTTTTGTATACAGTATGTGTCAAATTCCTTAAAACAATTTTACTAAAATAATATGGCTGGTGAAAACTTTACAGTTTTGCAGATTTAAAAACAAGATGGTCGAATAACCCTTTATATTGTGTTTTCTATTTTAGTTCTGGAGCTACATTTAACAAGCTGAGATTCTTGAAATCTCACAAAAAGGTAATGTTTTTAAGTTGTTTCTTAAAATTCAAAACAACTGCTCCAAAATTTTCTTTTAGTTGTTTTATTCCTAATGTCATGATGGATTTTAGTGACAATTACAAGTTTTTTATTTCAGCCTTTTTCACGTGTTTCCTTCCCTCCCTTTTTATTTTAATTGTCTTTATTTTGTTTGTTTTTGTGTGAAGGAATTTGCACATGAATGTGATTATTTTTATGCAACCTTTCATGTTTTCCAGCATCCATGGGATACGTGGCATAAATCAAATACTTGCTCCCTGACCCCTGGATGCTTCTATCGTTACAACCTGACATTGCACATGAAGGCAGGTCATTGTGTCTGCAGTCTTACATTCCAGAGAGGCCAGTGGAGGTGCAGCAGAACCTTAAAGCAAAGGGAGGAAGCCCTTTCTCACTGGGTTGCTCACACGCCCTCACACAAATGAGAGGTTTTCCACGTCCCAGGGCTATTTGTAAGTGCATTGTGGCTCCTGGAAAAGGGGAAGTGAATGTTGGAAGGAAGTGTGGATTGCAGATGGGGACTTTGGATGATGTAGTCCTGCCGTACAGTAGCTGGAAGTGATGACTTTGGAAAAGCCCAGTAGATTATGACTGGAAAAATACTTGATATCAATCTATCGGTGGAGGCAGTTAATATAAAACAGGCTAGTTTAGTATCAAAGGGTTCACAAGATCAGTGGAGTCATAAGATGGTTAATGGGATAGAACAAAGTTCTGACATAAATTTACATTCTTGTCTTCAATCTGGTTGGCATTGTGCCATCTTTTTGTAAAATATAAACTAAATCTCTGGACCCCAAGAGGCTAGTGACACATAATAAGGAGCATCATCTCTTCACTGCTTTTTCTTAATTGGCTGTGAGTCAAAATAGTTGTGCGTCAGTGCTTTAATTGTATCTCCTACAAAGGAGGTGGAACCTTGCTGTGTGCTGCACGTGAGAAAGAACAACTTTGGACAATGTTCAGCATTTGTTTGTGAACAGTTTAGATGGAATGTAGGCAAAGGAAGAACCCTATACTGCCTTACTCTAGTGCAGTTCCGATCTCTTTTGGAGAAATGTCCACATATTATCCAAGATTTGGTTGCAGCTGCATGCTAGAAGCGCACTTCACAATATTTTGTTTTATGTAGAGACGCTCCGATTCATCGGCTGGGGAACAGAATCAGCCGCTTTTCAGTGTTCTCGGCCCGGTGACCAGCTGAGCAAACTTGCAACTGTCTGATTACAAGACGGGAAACAGAAATAGTTGCAAGCACACATGACCAGCCACAACACTATAAGCTATGTGATTGTGGCTACTAGCAAGGTCTTCAGTGTGAGTGAGTGAGTGAGTGAGTGAACACACAAAGTTTGCCAAACTAAACCTTGGGGGAACCGCCATGAAAAATGTTCGGAACAGCAAACCTAATCAGACACTTAAATCACCCTCACCCATGACAATTCAAAGAAGCTAACAAAGGGAAAATGGCTAAATCTAAAGCCATCCAGAGCTGGCCAAAAACCAGCTGCCTCGGTGTGAGCAGTCACAGGATCAACAACTTTTTTTTTTCTTAAAAATCACCGTTAAAAAAAAAAATCAACTGTGCATCAGTGGCTTCACATTCCATCTTTATGATTCCACTGAGAACATGGTTTTGAGATCCGCTTGCCAGGGCTCAATATTCACACAATCAGAACCTGAAAGTGTAACCGGGAGAGGATGGTGCATGCCAGAAACATCTGAGAAATAATAGGGAAAAAACAGAAAATGTGGCACTTAATTCCCAGCTCCGTGTCTCTGATCCCAACCGCAGCATAGAAACGCAGATGACCCCATCTATCTTTTGGCCCTAACTGAATGAGCGGAAATGACAATCTTGGCTCAGGAACGATACAGTGAGGAAGCTATTTCGATTGCTCACCTAGATCCATGTTAACTCAAACTACAAGAGCGGTGCAGCTCAGCTCAAAGGCCAAGAGGGGAAGGAAAGAGGAAGACACTGTAGCTCAAACACTATGAAAGATGGAGGATATTTTGGCTCAAAAAGCAGGGGAGGAAGAGAGGAGGGTGACAGGGGTGACCCAATATGAACTCTCGTCACCTCAATGAATCACAAATCATGTTGGAAAGTACAATGCTTAATACCTTATACACTGCAGTGTTACAGCTGCAAAATGACTTTTACTCTGTCGATGCGAGACACATCACGTTCAGAAAAGTTGCTGTTGGCCTTTAGACTTCAGGACATGTGAATAGAAAGCACATATATCCTAATTAGAGACAATTCTCAGCCGCCCCAATACTTAAGCTACTCTGAATAAACATATAATCATATCAAAGTTAAGTTTCCTTGTCAACATTTCAGAAAAAGAGTTAGGGTAGGGTCTTCTCCCAAGTCTCTTCCTACTTAAATACTTTGAACATATTTGAGAAATTTCCGTCTGATTTGAGAAGCATGCATAGTACAGATTCAGCCATGTTAAAGGTGTTGATTCTCTTTTTCGTACTATTTTAGTGTTACTGCACCATGTCGATCACGACATGCTTTTAAAGCATATGGAGAATGAAGTTCACCTTCAGGGTTAAGATTTACAAATGTTTTCCTAACTTCTGAAAGATAGAACAATTATTGTCCAAACAGGAAACTCCCAACCCCTGCGTCCATTAACTGGAAAAAAAAAATTAATTGCCTCTCCACAAATATCCTCACTAAAGTCCAGATATGTCCAAACTGTAGTTAAAAATCATGGTGTTTTTATGGATAGTTGCTTGACTTTGCTTGACTTTTAACAATCAAATTAAGAAAGTTTTAAAGAGACACTTTTACCAACTGAGAACCATCACTATATTAAAGCCAGTTTTATTGCTAAAGTATTTAGAAACAGTTACCTATGCCTTTATCACCACTTGGCTGGACTACTACAGCTCCATATACATAGAATCACCCATTTCCGCTCACTCTCATTTGATGGTTCAAAATGTTCAAAAAGGATCAAAATGCAGCTGCTCGACATTTAAAAGAAAGCACATCATTCCAGTTGTAGCTCAACTGCACTGGCTACTTAAAATTTTCAAATAGATTTCAAAAAAATCTTTGTTTTAAAAGCCCACAATAGATCTAATATATTGTGCAGCGCCACGGTATAGTGCAGAACTTTTCGTGCTATATTTTGTTTCCAGGTCACCGAGGTCTTCCTCACAACTTCTCTCAGCACTCTCTTCTCACCTAAAAAGTAAAGGTGAAGGGGCCTTTGCTGTTATTGCCTTTCCTTTGCTGTTATTGTCAGACTATTCCAAGCTCTGGAACAGTCTGCCTTCCCACATAAGAATCTGTTTAACAATTTTAAATCAGCACTGAAGACCTACCTATTTTAAACTACTTTTATTCTATGTTTGAGGTCCCTAATGCTTTGATCAACCTCACAATAAATGTTTTCTATTGCTCTTTTATTTTACTCTTTTTTACCATTGTTAAGAGTTTATTTGTGTTTTTATTCTTATTTTCTAACTTTTCTATGTTTATGGGGGTTCCGTGTTTCCAAAAAGAACTTTGAGTCAACTTTCTTCTGTAATTATTGTCTGGGCTTGACCTTACAATATAAAGCGCCTTGAGGCAACTGTTGTGATTTGGCGCTATATAAATAAAATTGAAGTGAATTGGAATTCTGTTGTTGTTTCTTCCTATGTAAATAAAACTGAATTGACTTAATCAAGCGGGCATTTTCCAAAGTTAAAGTATATTTAGAACAAAATCTGCCCTTTTGTCTTATTACCAAGCGAGGAAATGCTGTATGGGGACCTCAGCTAAACTAAAGAATACACTTACACCGAAAAGGGGAGGTATAAATTCTGTATTTTGTGGACTGAAGTCACTGTTAATACATGCTCATTTTCAGACTATGAAACTGAGCAGGTATTATAAGTTCAAGTACTACAAGTACTGTTTTGAAACATACTTTGAGAAAGTGTGAACCTACCGTGTAAGCTTTACATGAGTGCTGTAACAGATGATCAGACTGACTAAAACGGCAACTGCCTCAGAAACCAACAACCCACATCAGTCTGTGTGAATCATTTGGGCTCCGCTTGTGTTATGCAAACATTTGCCCACTAGGAGGAGGCATAACATTGTTATGCACAGTTAAAGCTAACTTCTGCATCCGACCAGCAGGTGTCACTAAAGTTTTGTTTTCAATCCACCAGTTTCACAAAGTACATGTAATAGAGATCGATTTTGCACTCTTTATTTTCATTTTTTCCTCCCTCTCTCTTTTTTATAAACAACGTACATTTCCCTCTAGGGCAGAAAACATTATTCTTGCAATTATGTTTAATATTCTAGTGATTTAATCAAAAACCTAACTCCAGCACACTGAACTCTATTCTGTGCACGTTATTCTTCCATCCAACCACCAAGGGTCACTCTCTAACAGCAAATCACACTGTGTAAATCCAATGCACCATGAAGTTCTGTCCTGTGAGTGGCTTTCTGACACCTGTTCACTGCACTTCTAAAATATGCGGTTTAGTTTCACATAAAAGAAAAATCTATGACTTACTGAGCGAAGATGGGGTAGGAACCTTTCTATGTCGTTCATGTCTATGCCGTCATCTTCCTCAAGCTTGTTCTTGATCACCCTGTAAGAGAGGGAAGGATGAGATCAAGAGGATGTGTGATGCTACAACTTAAGGTGGTATCAAAACCATACTGAGTTCCTTAATTTAAGTTAATTTATATCTTACCCCTCTCTGTCAATGTCTGGCAGGTGCTTTGGCGTTCCTCTGAAGTGTTTCCTATGAAAATGGCTGAAGTCCAGCTTCTCTGGCTGCACGTCCCAGCCTGCACCTCTGCAACAACAAGACAAAATAATGGTTAGAGGCGTGCAGAATCTCTACATACGTGCAAGATACATGGAAATGCATAAAAGATCAAATTAGATTTAAACCAGCATTTTTTTTCTGGATTATATGGGATAAAGTTGGCTTTACTTGGATAACTGTACAAGAAAACTGCTAAAATTGCTGCAAACCGCAAAAACAAGTCATTTCTAAGGAATTTGACAAAAAAAATGTCCCATATCATTTTTTTAAATTTATCTGCTTACTTTGAAGATAAAGATAGACCTGGTGTGACATTTCTTGACTGCAATTTCCTGTTACATCAGCATCCTCTAAAGGTGCCCTGTCCAACTTCAAATCAGATTTTTTGGTTTTTCAGAATGCTTTAACTCTACTTAGGCTTTTACTAAATCCAGATAAGTCTTCACCAGCTTCCAGAAGAAAAAGAAAACAGTTTTACAGTTATGAAAGCAGTTGTTGTTCAAGGTGAGGAACCTGAATGATAGTACTCTTGCAACCCTCGGTACTGTACCACTTCTCTTGGGGAGGTAAGGTTTTATTTGATGAATGGCTTGAATGTATCAGGTTAATTAATCTAATATGTGTAATTTATTTTTTTGAGTGTGTAAATGTAAATACAGAGAAGTATATATAAGTAAAAATATGTGAATGTGTATAACGCACTTGCAGGGCACCAATGTAAATGAGAGCCTTGGTTTATCCTGTCCATTCATCTTCTGATATACTCTATATACCATCCTATGAATTCGACACACACAGGCCGCTTGTATCGGCAATGCGTATGAATGAATCAGTGTCCGTTCGTATAAAACATCCACCTCTGTACCATAACTCTGCCTGAGGGAAAAGTTGCTTGCATCATCCTCCCGTGCTGGCTGCATCATTCATTGCATGCTCAGCTGTGCCAGCGTGGCCGGAAGTTGCTGCTGTGCAGATGTTACCATGGCAACCAGTTCTGCCTCCACTTTTAACTGATTTATGTCTCGCTCACTTCCTCTCATTATTGTTTTTATTTTTTCTCCCTCTACTCACAGGTTTCAGCTCTAGGTCTTGTTTGAAAAACCTCCTGGACACACAGAAGCTGATTCACACAGAGGCATCACTTATGCAAGAGTAAGATTTTGAGCACTGAGGCTAAACAGCACAGGAAGCTGTCGAGTTAGGAGGTTTTTCCTCGTGATTAAGGTGAGAGAAGAGAGACTTAGTTTGGAATGGTAGCTGAACTAAGTTGGTGAAGGTCAAGAGGTGCGCTGAAAATACTGTCTGGGACTACAAAGAGAAAACGGATTAAAAATGTGGGCAATACCAGACCTCAAATTCTAAACTGGAACTTGTTGATGAGAGGTGGAGAGGAAATTTTAAAGAAGTGAAAAGAGCAACCAACAGTCCAATGTGTCTGTGAAACAGGAAGGTATCTACCCGTGTGAGTCCATTGTGTTAGCAGCCCATATGTCTGTCCCCAGGATGTCAAAGGAGCCCTCTCTGTTTCCATTCTAGACAGAATACAAGAAAAAGAAATATGAATATTTTCAGCGTGACTACAAAACAAGTCTCACTAATCCCATATGCAAGTTAGTTAGCTTGTATGTAACATTTAACAAACATCCTTAGAATCAATCAATCAGTACTCCAAAGGTATTCTACAAATACCTCATTTGTAGAACAAACTTTTCTACCGTCACTATTTAACAGTAGCATAATGTTCACCTAGAAGTTTGTTTGGCAAGGCCTCACATGGAGAATGAGCAGCTGCCTGCCTCACAGTCTCCCATTTTAACTGTTTTTAGAGCCTAAAATTCTGAAGCCATAAGCAAATACACCAAATGTTCTGCTGATGGCAAGAGTGAACAGAACAGCTTTCACTGGACTTCCTGATTCTGAGACCCATGAAAGCATCTAAAGCTGTTCTGATAGCCCCTCAAAAATAAAAAGCATGAACTTGTAATAAATGATCATGATATCTGGATTTTTGAAAGGATTTAATTTTTATTATAATTTAATCTTTACAATTATTTATCCTTATTAAAGCCATGTTTCTTCAACTCAAAAGCAGACAAATGGATGTTTCTGTACCTTGGCAGAACCTCTGTACTGGTTGTTGTGTCCCCTGCTGCCAGATCGTGAGCCAGATCCAGGTCTGGATCCTGAACTGGGTCTGGAACCTGTACTGCCATTACTGCTGTGTTCCCATTCGTCCTGTGGAGTCGGAAAAAATGACGTTTCTTTTAAAAATGTGTTTAAAATTCATTATAAATAGATTTACATCCTGACAATGTAGCTCTGGTCAGTTGGCCTGTTTGTTTTTTGTCTGTTTCCTGTGTTTCCGCTTTGTGTGCATACAGTGCTCCAGATGCTCAATGTGGCACTGGTGCAGTAGATAGGTGCTCACCTTGCAACCGAAAGGTCGCTGCTGTCATTGTGTCTCTGGCCAAGACACTTAACCCACATTGCCTAAGTGTGAATGTGTTGTGTGGTTGGTGTTTGGTGGTGGTCGGAGGGGCCGTAGGAGCAGATTGGCTGCCACGCTTCCGTCAGACTGCCCCAGGGCAGCTGTGGCTACATTAGTAGCTTACCACCACCAAGTGTGATTGAGGTGTGAATGAATAATGCACGAAATTGTAAGCGCTTTGAGGATGCTATATAAGTGTAAGAAAGCGCTATACAAGTGTAAGGCATTATTATTATTATTATTATTATTATTAATGTCAAAACGTACTGAAAATGGAAAGAGCCTGATCTCTGCTCCTTTATCATCCCAGAAG
>VUQK01013143.1:0-22528 GCA_015106715.1 Bujurquina vittata | reverse complement strand
CACCACACTCAGCATGTCCACCGGGGTGTGATACTTCAGCTTGGCCTTGTGGTAGTCCTTCTTATAGTTCCTGTCACTCTGTATTTTGGCCACCTCCATGTAGTGGACCAGCAGAGGATCGTCCTGGAGGCTACGGAAGCCAACGTGATGGCCCCTCGCCTTCTCATAGGCCAATTTGTACTTGTACTATAATAATAAATACATACTCATTTAGCATGTGAGGGGTTGTAGGAAATAAACTTCTTGACTTGTTACAATAATTTCTACTTACATTACTGGCAATTGTGGTGCCAGCCTTAGCAGCCAAAATGGGGATAGCATCTGCTTTGAGGTTGTAGCCTTTATTGGCCATCTCCACCAAACCAGCTTTGTAAAGTTTCTGAAAAGACATAAAATTAAGATAATTGATATGCAATAATAACAATGTGCTAAATAAAACATTTCAATAGATTTCCCCTACATTGCTCATGTTGAGGGCATTAGCCTTTGCCAGGAGAATCTCGGGAGCGTCTGGCATGATATGAACAGTCAGTTTGTCCTTTTCCCACGCTGCAGTGTATGCTTTCTGCAAGTAAAGACATTAGAAAAATAAATCAATAGTGACAGTTATGAATCATGTTTTTAAACAATATTTTGAGGCTCTGTTCTTCAATTAAAGTTAAAAGACTGCACACCTTGTTCATGATCTGATTGTTGGCAGTAGCCAGAGTCAAGTCCATGGAGTCCATCAGTTTGCTGTACTTGTAGTTGGATGGATGAGAGCGATACTTCTTTTCACTCAGAATTTGACCGCCAACTTTAGCTGTCTCAACTCCCAGCGAGCCAATAGGGACCCATCCTATTCCTTTTACGTATTGCTCATAATCACTCTTGTACTGGTTCTGCAGGAAATGCACAAGTGTTTCTTTCACACTGCAGCACAGCTACATACAGTACTGGTAACAACTGTGCAAAACTGTTATTTGTTATTTGCGCAAACATTTTTACATACATCACTGGCAATGAGCTGCATGTTACGAGCCAGTTCCAGGTTCATGGCATCAGGCATGAGAGCATTGCTGTGCTGAATCTGTCTGTATCCAGCCATAGTCTGAGCAGCAGAAGCCTGCTTGGCGTGCACCACACTCAGCATGTCCACCGGGGTGTGATACTTCAGCTTGGCCTTGTGGTAGTCCTTCTTATAGTTCCTGTCACTCTGTATTTTGGCCACCTCCATGTAGTGAACCAGCAGTGGATCATCCCGGAGGCTACGGAAGCCAACGTGATGACCTCTCGCCTTCTCATAGGCCAATTTGTACTTGTACTGTAATAATAAATACATATTTATTTAGCATGTGTGATGGTTGTAGGAAATAAACTTCTTGATCTGCTGTATGACTTTATCTTGTACGTACATTACTGGCAATCGTGGTGCCAGCCTTGGCAGCCAAAATGGAGATAGCATCTGCTTTGAGGTTGTAGCCTTTATTGGCCATCTCCACAAAACCAGCTTTGTAAAGTTTCTGTAAAGAGGGTGACAGAAAGGTCACAACAATCATGCATATATTATAGTCATGACTGCCAGCTTATAGGTAAGTGATAGATATCAAATAATATAAATAATAGAATAAATAAGAACAAATATAATTTGTAATGCCTTACATTGCTCATGTTCAGAGCATTAGCCTTTGCCAGAAGAACATCTGGGGCGTCTGGCATGACGTGGGTGGTCACTTTGTCCTTCTCCCAGGCTGCAGTGTATGCTTTCTTCAAGTTGGAAATAAAAAAAACAAAATAAACCCCAAAAAACAAGTAAATAATGATGCTTATCGTGAATATTATAATTTCTATTTTGTGACCCTGCACATTACATCTGAATAAGCTGCACCTTGTTCATGATCTTGTTGTTGGCAGTAGCCAGAGCCAAGTCCATGGAGTCCATCAGTTTGCTAAACTTGAATTTTGATGGGTGAGTGCGGTATCGCTTTTCACTCTGAATCTCACCACCAACTTTGGCAGTTTCAACACCAAGTGAGCCAATAGGGACCCATCCAATGCCTTTGACATAGTTATTATAATCAGATTTGTAGTCATTCTGGAAAAAAAAAAAATATCACAATGAAGTCATGATACACATTGGTTCCAAAGTAAAGAATACTTACCTTTTGTATTTTAAACCTGGTTTTGAGTCTTTAAAAAAAAGGCACCCATACAACTATCGGTGGTACTCACATCACTTGTCTGGGTGTTCATGGTGCGACACAGCCGTAGATGCAGGTTGTCAGGAAGAAGCAAGTAGCTGTGAGGGATCTTCTTGTATCCAGCCATAGTCTGAACAGCAGAAGCCTGCTTGGCTTGGACCACACTCAGCATGTCCACTGGGGTGTGATACTTCAGCTTGGCCTTGTTGTAGTCCTTCTTGTAGTTCTTGTCACTTTGCATTCTAGCCACCTCCATGTAGTGAACCAGCAGAGGATCATCCTGGAGGCTGCGGAAGCCAACATGATGACCTCTCGCCTTCTCATAATCTTTTTTGTACTGGACCTAAAAAAAAATAGGAAAATGACAGTTATGTGTAGATTTTTTTTTTACATTAGTTAAATATATTATATACAATTATTACATACATTGCTGGCAATATGCCTGCCATGCTTGGCGTGCACAATGGAAATAGCATCAGGTTTCATGTCATATCCCTTGGCAATGTCTTCTAGCCACTTGTGCTTGTAGTTACTCTGCAAATAAACAGCAAAGTGTTACAACAATTATGTTCATACACACTTGGAATTTCAGGAAATTCATATTGATTTGACTTCAATAAAATATTCTGTGCTCTTACCTCGCTAATAGTCTGGGCATTAAACTTAGCCTGGAGGAACTCAGGGCTGTCAGGTGGCAGATGGTAGGTGTGCACGAACTTCTCCCCAGAAGCTTTGTATGCAGTCTAGTCAGAAGGGGGAAAAAACAGCTATTTTTTAAAATATTTTCGAGTAAGGAATAATATTTCAACACATATTAAGACAGTATAAAAACACAGCATCTTCCTTTAAGAAAAAGCATTCTTACTATGTTCATCTGTTTAGTGTTGCTCATAGCCAGAGTCATGTTCATGGCATCAGTCTTGCTTGTAAAATGGAAATTACTGGGATGCTGACGGTATCTTCTTTCATCCAGCGCAGCTCTAGCAGTTTTGGCTTTTTCAACATCCAGAGAACCAATAGGCACCCACCCAATACCTTTAGAATAGTTGTTGTAATCTGACTTGTAGACATTCTGTGGGCATTTAGACAAAATCAAAATTTTAGAGAAGGTTGCATATATATATATATATACACACACACACACACACACACTGTGCTTGCATTACACCAATGTTTAAAAATATAAAGGTGAAAAAAGAATAGAAAAGAATACACACATCACTCTGAATCTCCATCATGTTGCGACACAGCTGCAGGTGCAGGTTGTCAGGAAGAAGCAAGAAGCTGTGAGGGATCTTCTTGTATCCAGTCATAGTCTGAACAGCAGAAGCCTGCTTGGCTTGGACCACACTCAGCATGTCCACTGGGGTGTGATACTTCAGCTTGGCCTTGTGGTAGTCCTTCTTGTAGTTCTTTTCACTTTGCATCTTTGCCACTTGCATGTAGTGAACCAGCAGAGGATCATCCTGAAGGCTGCGGAAGCCAACGTGTTGGCCCTTTGCCTTCTCATAAGCCAGCTTATACTTGTACTGTATGAATAAAAATGTATTATACATAATATTATTAAAAGTACTAATAGTTTAAAATTATTATGAAAAGTATCTTTACAACTTACATTACTGGCAATGTTTCTTGAACTCTTGGCTGCTACAATGGGAATGGCGTCTTCTTTCATATGATGTCCTTTGAGCAGATCTTGGCGGTGAGAATAAGTGTAATAGTTCTAAACACAAAGTCAGTTATGTTAAAAAATGTATTAACAATGTCTGCATATGTTTCATGTGTGCATAAAAGAAACCGTAACACATGAATCTGAAACCAACCTGGCTGATATTGGCAGCATTGTATCTGGCTTGCAGAAATTGAGGGGCATCAGGGGGGAGATGGTAAGTGTGCATGAACTTCTCTCCACTGGCTTTGTAGTCTTTCTGCATAATTACAGTGAAGGCATGGATTTAGTTCTTCTCTGAAAAGGAATTCACAGACCAAAGCTCTTAGATATATCTTAGCATAAATCATTATTTTGTTTCATCCTTCTCACCACATTCATGATCTTGGCATTGGTCTTGGCCAGCTCCATGCTCATAGAGTCAGTGAGACTGGTGAACTTGATGGTGTCGGGGCGCTGCCGGTACTTTTTCTCATTCAGAGCTGCTGCCGCTGTCTTGGCTTTTTCAACGTCCAAAGAACCAATTGGAACCCAGCCAATTCCCTTGACTGATGTCTCATAATCCATCTTATAGTTATGCTGGAAAATGGAAAAAACAAAACAAAAAGCATCATCAGACCAAATACCATTTTTAGACAAACCATAAAGAATATATCATAAAGTCACAAACATTCAATTTCAACATACATCACTGGCATTGTAGTTCATGTTGCGAGCAAGTTCGAGACCCATAGCATCAGGCAGCAGAAAATATTTATGGTGCAGCTGCTTGTAGCCTGTGAAAGTCTGCACTGCTGAGGCATGTTTAGCATGAACCACACTCAGCATGTCCACTGGGGTGTGATACTTCAGCTTGGCCTTGTGGTAGTCCTTCTTGTAGTTCTTTTCACTTTGCATCTTTGCCACTTGCATGTAGTGAACCAGCAGAGGATCATCCTGGAGACTACGGAAGCCAACGTGGTGGCCTCTCGCCTTCTGGTAAGCCTTTTTGTACTGGACCTAGGAGTTAAAGTACATATAGCATCGCTAGTTATTTAGCATTTACAGAATTTTAACAATTTATTTTAACAATTATCTAATTACCAGTCAAAACCTTTGACTATAAGAAGTACAGCAGATTTGGTAAAAGGCCTCTTTAGTCTTTTAGAAAACTTACGTCACTGGCAGCATGTCTGGCCGCTTTGGCAGCAATAATAGGGATGGCGTCATGCTTCATGTCATAACCCTTAGCAATCAGCTCCTGCCAAGCAAGCTTGTAGTAATTCTGAAATGAACAACAACAAAACATATAAACCATCATTTGGAGAATATATTTGTTAGAGATTTAAAAAAACACAAACACATACTCCCAAAATTACTGTATTAAAAGCCAGCTAAGAAAAATATTTTATTTAAATCAGAATGTGCTTTTTTTCAGTCTCTTTACGTGTGTTCATCACCTTGCTGATGTTGTAGGCGTTGCACTTGGCCTGAAGGAACTCTGGAATATCAGGGGGCAGAGAGTACTTCTGATGGATCTCTTCTAGGCCTCGCTTGTAGAACAGCTATAATGAAAAAAAGAGTCACGGGGCAGAGATCATATGTGCTGTAATTAAATCAAAGTAAGAGCAAAAACAAGTGAAGTGATCTTGGAAAAGTGAACAGTGGTAGTGAACTCACATCACTCCTCTGAAGCTGGTTGACTTTGGCCTGCATCATGATGGGGTGGTCATCAATAGATGTGAATGGGATCTTGTCTGGGTGTGTTCTGTATTTTTTCTGAAGCGAATAAGTAAATAAGTAAATGAATTAACATATTATGTAAGTGGCATATCAGCTCTGAAATATGCCATTTTTGTAATTACCAAGAGAGGCATTTTAAAGAAGGCAGCAGCTCTGATTCACACATACCTCATTAAGGATCTCAGCAGCTTTCCTAGCCTTTTCCACTTCCATGGAGCCATACGGGACCCATGGGGCACCTTTAGTATAGTTGTTGTAGTCAGCCTTGTACTCATTCTTAGACATAGAGACACACATAAACAGAACCAAAACAAATGGTGGTGAATATATAACACCATAACAACATATTAGTAAACATTTTTTTCATTATTATTAAAAGCACAATTTTTAACTGTCAGCAATCAGAGTTTATAAAGGCTGTTTGCACTCACATCACTCTGGATGGCGTTGGCTTTCTTGGCCAGATCGAGCAGAATGCTGTCGTGGGGAAGGAAATAGTTGGTGCTGATGCTCCTGTAACCGGCCATGCTGGAAATCGCCTGGGATTTCTTAGCCAACGTGACTGACATCATATCCAGTGGTGTATGGTACTTGGTCTTTAGTTTTTCATATCCTTTTTTGTATTCACGCTGTGGAAATATTAGTTAAAGACTGATCAAGTGTCCTTCCTTTTAACTCTCATAAATTAATATTTAGCAAAATATGGTAAAAGCTAATAACTTACATCACTCTGGATTTTGGCCACATGGACGGAGTGCAACATCTTTGGATCGTCGTTGATGCTGAGGGCTCCAACCATCTTTCCCTTGTTCTTCTCAAACTCCTTTTTATATTTAACCTAGTAATATGAAAAAAAGATTATTGCCCATTAGAATGTATAAAAGGTACTGCAACTAATTTATCTCTTAAAGCAAAACAACAAATACAAAGGCTGATGCTGCAGCGTACTTACGTCGCTGACGATGTTTGTGTGAGCACGGGCAGCAAGGATTGAGATGGCGTCGCCCTTGATTTCAAACTTTTTTGCTTTGCTTTTCTCCCAATCATACTTATAACAGTTCTGCGAGGAGAAAATATGCAATTTAGGACATTAAAACCCATGACAAATCAAAGCTGAGCTCAATTCAATTTTAGAGGCCAGCAAAAATCAGCAGTTACTTACATCACTGAGGTTAAATGCGTTAACTCTGGACTGGATGAAAAAGGGATAGTCTGAGGGAAGAGTATTCTTCATCTTTGTTTCCTCGTACTTTGCCTTGTAGTTTAACTGTAGAAGAACAAAGTGATAAAAAAAATTATGTCACATGTAAAACTGGCTCAGGGGAGGATCAAGATTTTCTGATTTTCTGTCACTGGAGGGCAGTAGTGTGCTATCAGGCCTCAGAGATATTGACTGTTCCTTTCTCTACCTCCCCAGCCCCTGTCTGATCACAGGGTTTATTCTGGGCCAACTGAATGCTTGTTTCTATTTATACTACAGAGAAATGGCTCTTCAGTTTCCATGGTGCCCATAGAAAGACATCTGGGCTTCATGGATGATTGAGCAAATTTAAAGGTGATCTGCATATCTAGGAGAAGTGGTTCGACACTAGCTGATGACTGCAACAATTTTAGGCAATTAATGGATATGGAAACAAATGGCAGTTTATGAGATACACTGCACCAGTTTAAATTCCAAAGTTTGCTGTATTAGCACCAAGATGAAGTGGTCCAAAAATGGTGCATACGTCACTTAGCTGTTTGGCGTTGATGGCAGCTTGAACCAGAACCGGGGAATCCACCACTTGTGTAAATTTCACTGTGTCTGGATGTTGCCGGTAAACTTTCTGAAAGCCAAAGCATTACAACAAAAATAATAATTGTCACAGAAATAAGCATCCTAAAACAATTCTGGATCCATTTTATTGCAAAGAGATTTCTTATAAGCTGTGACGGCTCACATCACTGCAGTGCTGAAGCTTCTTCACCGCTTCGTATTCAGGCGTAATTGTTTGAGGAAAGAAGCATCTGGTTTTAATGTCTTCATAATCTGCTTTATATAGGTGCTGTGAAATACAAAAAGCAAATATTATATTGTGAACAAAGACATAATAATGTGGAAAAACAAAGGAAATGCACAAACCTCGCTCTTCATTTCCTCTATTTTCTGGCAGTGGAGCATATAAAGGTCCTCATAGCTGCCAATGTAGTGGCCCTTCACCTCATTTTCATACTTATCTTTGTAATGTGCCTAAAAACAGGAATCGAAATGCACGTATTAAAAGGGAAACAGAACTGGTTCATAATTAAAGGAAGCATTTTATTTCATCGGGCTTTCTTACATCACTGAACCGCTTAATTACTGAGTCCATCTGAAACTTGGGTGTGTCACAGTAGTTGATGCTGAAACCCCTGGATTTCTCATAGTTAGCCTTATATACTTTCTGCAAGGAAAAAAGGAAAAGTGATGGTTAGTCAAGCAAAGATTGGAAAAAAAACATGAACAGCCACATAAATAAACTGCTTTTGTGGTACAGGAGAAACTCAGAGGGTGCGTCAAACCCTTTTTATCTGTTAACTCAGTGTAAGAGAACACTGCAAGTAAATCTGGGGAGGTTTAATAGGTTAATAATATAACAATGTGTATAGAAGACACCATATATTATTTCTGCACAGCGATATATAGACACATACATCACTGAGAATAGTGCCAGCGTATCTGAGCTGCCTCAATAGAGGATTCTCTGTGGCGGGGAGCGTGTTGTAGTCAGATTGCGCTTTTGTCTTCTCATACTCCTTCTTGTATTGGACCTAAAGACAGAAGCAGCTCAGTATGAGTAAAAAAGAGAGGAAAGAGAGATGAAGAGGTATGTTCACAAGATGGCACACTCAGTTGGCAAACCAAGAAGTGTGTCGGTATCATTTCCTAAAATGATGCATGTCTGCCTTACGTGCCTTACACGAGTGGGTGGCTGTGAGGTGCAAAGGAACTGAAAAGCTTTGTCACACAGACCCGTATATTATTACTGCGTTCTAGTAAAGCTACAGACTGAGTATGTGTGGTGACAAACTAAATGTAGAGCTCTCAGTCATGCAGTGTGGGCAGAATACAGTGCATCCCTGCGTCAGAGTGGACTTAGGCTGTTGACTCACACGCTGCTCTGAGACATGGGTCAACTCTCTGTCGTGTCTTCCACATGAGATAGGACCTATAAAAATACTGTGATACCTTTGTGTTTGTGTGTGTTTTTGTGCTTACCTCACTAGCAGCAATACGAGCCTTCTTGTTTGTCTCATAAGTGGGCGTTTCTGTTTGCATGAAATAAATTTGGTCTTTTGTATTCTCATAATGTTGAGTGTATCTTCTCTGAAAAGCAAACACACAACAGTACAGAAACATGACCGTCCCCCCAAAAAAAGCAAAAATTTGAACATCATTTCCTTTAAGTAGTGAACTCTTACGTCGCTGAGGTTCTCCATTGCCACCCTGGCAATTGCCACGTCGAAGTACGGAGTCTCACACCACTGACCCTTCACATTTTTATTGTAATCTTCCTTGTACTTAAGCTGTGAAGAACAAGCAACAATCAACATTAAAAGACATTATTTTACATTAAAGGATACATTTCCATAAATAACTGTTATCTATAATATTTTCATGTTTATAAAGACACATAAGGAATGATTGGAATCCCCGTAATTCCAAACTATTGTTAGCCTCTCCCTCCCAGCTTAGTGCTGCTACTAATATCCCAGAGCAGGTGGACTGTTATCCCTTGCCCAGGGTTGACTGGGGACGGGGGTCCCGTTTCTATGGGTGCAATGCCCTTTTTTCAGATTTATCAAAAAACAAAAATAAAAACTGAACTAAATATTTAAAATATGATGTTTTAGGCAAAACGAGTTAGGCCGTTATTTTAGGAGGGCGACAATATTGTATTGTGGATTTTGATCTAAAATATCCAGTAATGTTTACATGTGTAGGCACCATGCTGGCCAATACTAATGTAGCAGTTGCTACCTACTGTATAGATATTGATTGATGAGAATACAAATTATACAATAAACTGGCACAGAGGGAATAAAGTACATTTTTCATTTCACTTTGTCCTGATACTGTATATTGCTTTCAGTAAATACCAGTTTGTTGGCTTAACTGTCCAATCTGTGTATGTTTATAGGTTACTGGAAGCAAGATAGAGAAAAGGAAGATTCACCAGTATATTTATCTAAACCATCCAACTTTTCTTGGTTTTAAATTGTTTTACTCACATCACTGCGCTGTTGGGACACTCTCTTGGCTAGCTCCATTTCAGGAGGATCAGGCAAGGAGGTGTACTTGGCCTTGCGCTCATGATGACCCTTCTTATAGTGAATCTGTGGGGTCAAACACATCGGGAGTTAAAATTTACTGAGGTGGTCAATTTGTCAACATCAGTACCTGACTTTAGTGCACAGTTTGCCTCTAAGTAGACTGGTAATTTTCCTGCATCAGCAGAATAAGAATAAGAAGAGGCACAGATAACCGTAATTAGAGCCCAACTGATATCTTGCCTGGGCCGATATATTTCTGTTAATATTGGGTTGGAATAGGAAGGTAGGTATATCAGTATTAGCATGTATGAAATCCAATAAATGAAAATCAAAAAGCAAAGAAGAGATGAGAGAAACACCCTTCAATCATGTTCTGAGAGTTGATGTTGCATAGTTTGTCCACCAGAGGGCACTGTGCAACTTCCTTGTTGGCAAAAGGCCTTTGGAACGCCACGAGCTGAACAACCAAGTAATCCATGACTTGTTGCGACAAGAAAACAAGGTTATTTTTAAACTGCATTGTCATATTGTCTATCTGAATAACAACCCAGAGCAAATCTATTTGTTTCCTGTGTTTGATAGAAAGAAAAATATCGGCCATGATCCTATCGTATAACAGTCGGGCTCTAATTGTAATTACCCCCTCACTTTCAGTGGAAACTGTGATGCGTGACACATCTGAGTCAGCACAAACAAATGGACACTGATAGGAAGGAAAAATATATAAAGCTGAAAAGAATGTGCTCGCTTGCCTGACTGATGCTGAATTGCAATTTATGAAGAAAGTCAAGAGAAACGATTGCTCAGTTGAATAAAAATAAATAAATAAAAGCTTACTGTGATGACTTTATTGCAGAAAGTTGCTGTATGGCTTAAAGTCTCAACTTTGCACACGCCTTACGCTTTTCTGAATCTGAATGGCATGACAGATACTGATATCAACGTCAGCTTACATCACTGAGGACCTCCTGAGCCTTGGCCACCCTGCGCAGCTCAGGGCTGTCACTGTAGGGGTAGTACATAGTCTTGTCCTCATCCCAGGCTTCTGTGTAAAGTTTCTGAACAAGAGGTAAAGTTATAACTTACTCCATTAATGTAAACCATTTTAACAGATATTATTGATGCAATGCAACAGTGTCATTATTAGATTTTTTTTTACACTGGACCTACTTTGCTGTAGTTAGCAGCATTTTTCACAGCCTGAACCAGCTCGGGAGCATCAGGAGGCAGCAGGTACCTGTCCTTGGTCTCATCCCACTTCTGTCTATACAGAACCTACAAGAGATACCCAACAGCATTTGTGTTAAACAATCAGCGTTAACATTTTCAAATCTTTGTATGATGGTGAGTTCAGGTAACTTGCCTTGCTGATCAGCTCAGAGACATGCTTGACGTGGGCGATCTCTCTTGCTTCACCGTCATACAAGCTGGTTGTCCGAGCTTTATTCCCCTCCATGCGGTATTTAACCTGAAGGCAATGTGTGCAATTTCAAATTATTCCTCACTGTGCAAGATCAAATCAAATTTGACAACCTGATCTGTATTTTGTTCTAAATTTTTCACACTGATACTAAATTAAATCAGCTGCTGGCCACAGAATTTCATTTCATTTAAGTAAGTTCACAAAATAATTTAAACCAACCAGTGTGCCTTCAAGTGCCTTTTAAATTCACCACCGTCTTACCTCACTAAGCTGCTCCTGGGCCTTCCTGATACGAATCATTTCAGGCGTATCAGTAACGATGGCAGGAGGATTCCCTCTGGACATGTCATAAGCTTGGCGATACTTATTCTGTTGGGAACAGCGGTAACAGTAACAGCCATGTCGAACGAAGCAGGAAAACAAAATGTTATTTAGATTGCAACAAATAAAAAGTGAAATAAATATATTGTATGTAAATAGGAAATAAAAATGTAAGTGAAAGGGCATATCTGGATAAATAATAGGTATTAATTTTTGGTCTGACGCTCAAACTTGTTCCTTACGTGGCTGAACTGCTCCAGCATCTTCTGGCTATGGGCCAGGTATGGAGTCATGAACTTGGAAGTATCCACCTTGACCTTCTTCCTTACTTTCCTGGTGGGCAAGCCAGACTGGGAGAGGACACGGGAGAATACAGTTTACAACCTAAGATAGGGATCTAGGTTTATTGATTACAGGAAGTCTAACTGCCAGCAAGTGAAACTACAGGGAAGGAGATAGGACTGGTGATGCTTTCACAAAGCAGATTATCAGAGGTTTTATTTCAGTGCAATGCAAATGTGTTGATTGGATAATGATTTGCCATTTCCAGTGTGTGGCAGGCTACCCATTACTCTAATTACTCACCTTCAGTTACTGAAATGATTTAAGTCAAGATTTATTCAGCAATGATTTAGTCTATTTGGAAGGATAATGGAGATATCATATACTAAGGTCATGCTTGATGAAGGGTAATTGAAAGCAAGCCAAAGGGAGGAATTGAACGCACACTTGCATTTTAAATGACTTGCACCCAATGCAAAGTTGTGCAGCACATATAAACAAAGGTTACAGTACCATATTACATTTACTGACCAGCAAAGCTGCAGAAAACCAAATTACAAAAAGCCATCTATTGCCTTAGTAACAATGCTGAATTTTTACATCCTTAATGTATTATTTTCATCAAAATGGATAAAACTGCTAAAGCCAAACAAGACAGGGAATTATCTGTACAGGCATGCAGAAAAGCAGGGGTATGCACCATAATCTATGGGAGACAAGGGTCTCCTGCCCTGCTTGAACTGCTGTGACTTGGGAAGAGGTGCTTTACCTGTAAGAACTGAGTCTTGTGCTCAGTCACAGTCGACGTTGTAATCTGCTCAACATATTACAAATATAGGACACACTCTGGGTTTTCAACATTTCCACTTTATGGGAGAAACAGCACAATTGAGGATTGAGGGTGATTTTTCCACAGCTCTGGTATTCATCAATTACTGCCACTGACACTTCCAGTACTGCCAGTAAGAAATCACTCTACACTGCACGGTGTTAGCTGCTCTTCTATAAAATGCTCCCAGGCAGTCCAATAAGTAAAGGCAGAGAGGGGTGTCATCAGATATTTGTGTTGTAACTTGTAACGTAATTATCACCTGTCCACTCAAATAGAGTCGCTGAAAGCAGGGTAAAAAATTCCAGAGGTGAAAATAGCATGGCTGCTGTCTAATTAGATGGCTGTTTTATACGGAGGACAAAGAAGCATTAATATGTTCAGTGCAATGTGAACACCCCGAATCTTTCATCATCTGACCACGTCTAAAAACATCATATACCCACATGACAACTGTTCTATTCTTATTTGTTATTTCATAGACCACTGCTTTTGTTATCAGTTGCTACAGGACACAACAGTATACAAACTGTTTGGACAGCTTTATAATCTCAGTGGCTGTTCACACACAGCTCTTATGGGTTTAAAGGATGAGTTCAGCCAAAATAACAAAAAACACATTTTAGCTCAAATAGAATCTGTCCATGCAGGCAGTTTTTGTTCCGTTAAATATCTGAGTTTGAGGGTTCCACCTTCACCTTGACATAATATGGATTTCTGAATTTAGTTTGTGGCGCGCACAATTAAATAAACGAAATAAAAGAAAAACAGCAGCAGCTTGTCTTTGAGAAACAGGGTTCTGGTTACTCCTGGATAATGAATGGTCCAATAAAACCTGTTCAGAGTACGTTAATCAAACATAATCCCACTCACCTAAATCACGTTTTTCTAAAGCCTTTAATTAAATTTCTAGTGACTACTCAGTCCACTCAACAGTCTCTGACAACATTCTCTCACATACATACCGATCCACGAATAGCACTTCTAACTTAATGCCTGTCTAAAATACACGTCCTTCGTCTTAGGAAGAAGAGCTTAAGTACAGTAACAAGAGGTTGAACAGAGACCCTAAAATCTAGCTGAAATGAAAGAAAAACCAGAGCTGAGAAAGAACATCTCAATCATTTTTTTAACCAACATTTTGTAAGCGGCTTCAGTATATGAATCTCTCAGACAGGAGAGAATCATAGGTGTAGATGAACCACCAAAACTAAGCATCGCTACAGTCCCTTTCTACCAAAAGTGCTCTTCCATGCATCCACCTCCTGTAAGTGAATTTCCAGCACTGTGACATTAACCTGCTCCAAGCTATCAGAGGCTGATTTACAGCACAGTGGCCCATCTAATCCCACCCCCACCCCCTCTGTTTCTCCCCTTTCTTCCTTCCGCCACTCTATTTCTAAATCTGCCTGAATAACAGATAGAGAACTGTATACTCTGCTCCTTAATAAAATGAGGAATTAACTAATTAAAAAAAATATACCAGTGATTGTTCTCATTATCATATAGAAACAACTAAGAAACTTGAAAAGAAATAACTAAACATATTTTGAAATTAACAGATAATCAACTAAGGAGTTTTTAAAATTGTATGTATTAAGTGCTGTGGCAGGCTGGCGACCTGTACAGGTCATACCCTGCAGGTCGCCCTATGGCAGCTCCTCGAACTGGATAAGTGGAAGAAAATGGATGGAGGGATGGATGATGTGTTCAGTTAAGCAGATATTTTTTGTATGACCTGAACAGCACTATGTTTCTCCCCATTCTGTAAATTAAATACGAAGCCGTCTTACTTCTTACTGAAAACAATGCATCTTTTCTCCACAGTACAGATGAAAGTTCTAGTGAAATCAGAGTGTATTGATTTTGTACAGAATTATCTCTTCCACCTCCCAAATTATTAGTAAATCTATTTGATGATATGTTATATGGGAGTTAAATGATTAAAAAAATACTTTTAATGCTTGCTTGGTTTAGATATTCTGAGAACCAAGAGCAGTCATTCATACTCCCCTATAAGGTATCAGCAATATTAAGAATGAACAAATACGAGGCTAACTTTGATCCTATTTCACCAGGAAATATGGGATTAAATGTTAGCCTTCTGCTTTCACTCTTCCATCAGAAACTGCCACAGAGACCATGAACAAGACAATATTTCATATACAAAATGAACTCTAAAAGTAGCAAAATATTATAAACTCATGAGGGGAATATGACTGAGGTTTAAGCACATAATCTGGAGAAAAATTTTACTTGACAAAATAGCAGCTTCAATGAAATGGCACACCCCCAAACTCATGTAATCCAATCTTAGCATGCCCATCATATTCAGGGGGATAATATGGAGTTTTAAGTACCATTACATCATTGCAAAATATGTTCATCAGACATCAGTGATGGTGATGTGAAACTCAATTCAAATTAAATCAGTCTAGTCTAGTCAAGTCATATGCTGGAAACTATGACAATAAGTAACTTTACCTGTCAGATATGCATGATCACATCACCAGACTCTATATTACACGTTGTGAGGCTGTCTGGCATATAACAAAGGCTCAGCTAAAGGTATCTACACTTTCAAAAGGACACCAGTAAAAAATAGCTTTAAATAACTTATACAACTTTTAATAACTTCATTATTGACTGTTAAGGGCAATCAAGGTCTTAAAACCCATCAGAAGGTGTCCGTCTGAAACAGGATATACCAGCGGTCATGTACGTCTCGTTCCATGAACTGCTGACTGTAAGGGGTATCGTCACTAACCAAACTATTCATAGGGCCTTCCAGTGGACCTGCAGGTCCACTGTAACACTTCTATCTGCTTTATAAAGTGATATCACATCTGAAGTTCTAATATCCAGACCCAAAACAACAACAGCAATAACAAAAAGCTATACAGCAACAGTCTTGTACTTCAAGATTAATTTCTGAGAAGACACCACTTACTTACCTCTCCCAAACTCTCCTCCTCCTCATATTCTTCATATTCTTCATATTCCTCTATTTCCGTCATTTTGAGACGGTTTTAGAGATTCTACACAAAACACAGATCACATTTCCATTCATTACTCTCAAGGAGGAATATATGCACATAAGAAGCACATATAGTGTTATACATGCAATATTCTTTCAAAATAAAATCACAATTTTAAAGGTCATACATTGAGACATAGACACAAAAGGACAACTACACCAGTGATATTTCAGTCTTCCCCCTTTTGTATAATAATATACAAAAACAGATCCTATAAAAATACAACAACGGCATATTGATGTCTAAACAATGTCCTTGCCATACCAGCAAAGGAGTCTCGCAGTAATCTCTGACAGTAAGGAAGCCTCACTTTCCATCCAACAGGGTCTCAAACTGACAGGCCAACTCTGTGATTTGCCCAATTCCTAAACAAAATAACAACACGTGTAAAACACCTCACAAAATATTAAATGAATAATTACAGAGAGATACACTGAGTTCATTATAACAGGTGAGACACTGACTAATTTTAATAGGCATCTGATTTTGAATATGTTACAACCCCCCCTCCTCACTTAGTACCACAACACAGTTCAAAGAGCTGTGCCTCCTGGCTGAAGGCTGGCGACAGCTGTCCAACAGTGCTCCAGCTATTTGACATGTAAGCTAATGCCACAGCCTGATTGGCTTACTCTGTTTAGCAAATGGAGATGCAATACCTTCTGAGGCTGCAGGTTAAATATAGGATTGCATACTAACTACCTTTTTTAGTACATGATTGCCCTCTCTTTAAATTAATATACATATATTTCCTCTCAAAAAGAACTAAAAGAGCTAAAATCACTGATGCAGAAGGATGAAAAAGCCAGAAAGCTTCTGAGACTTTGGAAAGAAAACAAAAATGATTCATAATCCTGCAGAAATCTCTGATACATCCAAAGGAGGGCCTTTTCTGAGGTTACTTGAGTCTTGCAGTTCTGGATTGATTGGTTACTCCTTCAATGTGTAAAAGACTGTTCACACTCCTTATTCCTCAGCAGGCTTCTCCTGGATCCAGATAGCAGCAGAGGATGGAAATATTGGATGTCCAAGCAGATGGAAAGCCATGCGGGGTGCAGACAACATGGATATTTGTTGTTTTTTATCCTTTTCTTTGCTTACCAGTTAATATAAAGTTTAATGGTCTCCCAAGCCACCAAAGCCTCCCCAGCTTCCCTCCAGAGAAACGCTGGGCGACAGCACACAGCTGCGGTTTCTACCCAGGTTATCATGTGGCTGACGCAGCCAATCACAGGCAGCTGCTCTCAAGTTTCAAAATCTAAATATACCTATGTGATCCTTTCAGAAAAGAGCACCTGTTGAGGGTAATGCATCAGCGGTACAGTTATGAGGAAGGCAGTGGGCATTAGCAGTGGGGTCTCACGAACAGAAGAGTAAAGCCAAACTGTGACAGTACTACTCCGTTTTAATGGCTTTGTGATGGGTTTAATGTTGACAAAGCAGCAGTTTTCTGTAAAAGTTATGAAATTACATCTGATCATGGCTAAGAACATGAGTATGAGCCAGTGAGAAGAAGGCTAGCTTAAAGCCGAGCATGGTTCTCAGTGTCAGATCTGTTGAGGTCATCTGTCAGCTGACCCTGAGCTGACTACATCCTGTTAAGAATCAGGTCAACATCAAGCTGAGAGCCTGTGAAAAAAGTCAAGAAACAAGCATATGCCACCCCAAAATATGAACTACAAATGAATAGCTGCTCAAATGTGTTAAATGTGACTGAAGAAAGTCACCGATACAACATGGATTAAGCATAGGCTTCTTAGAAATTAAAATGTTAAAGAATGGCATGATTATTGAGGTGGAATTACGAGAACATGTAAAATAACATTTTTTTAGCACTTCTTGCACATTACAACCCCTTAAAATATAGTTTCCTATTTTATTGCCACTAAAACAACTTCAAGGTTGTTAAACTCACAGTATTCTCTACTCTCATCCTATGGAAATGTTTTATATATATTTTATATATCAGCAACTTAGATGTTTTCATTTGAAGATATTTTTCGAAACATGGCATACCATAAAACTGCAAAATCTTATATTTTATAGTGTTGAAATTTTATGGATCTGCAATGCACTTTAAATCTCATTTGCATGTTTGAATTAATGCATAAGCTTGCAATGGTCAATTCACAAGCAGGCCACTGCTTTTTATTAAAAACAGCAAGAAAAAAAAAATCTGTATTTCTGCCACAATAAGGTCAGCTCTACATTTTCTCTTCATGATATAAAATAAAGTAATATAGTTTAGCACCTCATATGCCAAGTGGCTGATACCTTTTTTTTAAAGGTTAATTTCCAAGATGGTACAGCAGACCACTCAGTGTTCATATGATCCACATGCAAAAAAGAATCTTGATATTATAAATAAATCAAAAACTATTTATGGACCTCAAACATACAGTTGGAGCTATAGTTACACAGCTCTTCACTGTAAATGTGTACAAGAGTAAGAAGTAGTCTACATTTTCTTTTCAAATGATGTGCCTCTATCCTCTCTAGTATTTTATATCTTTACTCTGCGCCAGGAGCAGGGTGCTACCCGAGGACCAAGATGGACAGCAGCAGCTGAACATCTCCTCTCTCTCAGTGTGCCCCTCTTGAAAGTGGTAGTGGCCCTCTTTCACCTATGAACTGGATGCTTGCTGTTTGATCCTCATTATAGCAACATCACTGCAACTAAAACAAAAAAGTGGTATCTGCCCATATTATTATTTTTTCCTCAATAGAAAAATAAAGTCATGGACAAATCATTGTCTCTGATGTTTATACAGTCCATCAATCTTTATCAAGACACGGAGGTATCCTAGGCCTGACATTCAGTCCCAAGTTTTGAATATTTCATTGTCAATATTTCTTACTTGTCCCCAATAGCATGGAGTCTATTGCCTGTAAGAATGAAAAAAAAATCTTTAAAAAACAGCCAAGGGCATCACAAATCCCAGGATGGATTATTCAAATAGTGTCTTATTTCCTTAAAACAGTTTACTGTTTGATTTATCTATTTATTTATTTAATGTACTTTAATTGGTGTAGTTTTCAGCCTTTAGAAATTTGCTTTACTTATAGTTCAGATTTTATGGAGTATCAAAGACTTTTGATGATTGTGCCAGTCAAAAAACACAACACAACAATAAAAACCACATCCCAGTGCCAAGGACACCGCAGGAGGGGGGTTACATGATGCTTAGTCACTGGAAAAAATGACTGATGACCAGTGAAACTAGAAACAACAGCTGCAGGACAGACAACCACAACTGAAACACTGCCAAGGGTCACTGTTTAACCACTCGCACCCAGGAAAAATATGAGTACTAATGAGATAAGAAGCCTAAAATTAAACTAGATGATCAGTCACAGAGGGATTCGGCCAGAACAAGATAGGTGATTGTAAATAATAACAATTTCCAAATGATGATACATCGACACTAATGATTCTAGCTCAATGGGAAAAAAGTAATGGGGTGGTTAGTCCTTGTAAGCAAGAACTGAACTGACTTAAAATATACATATTTTATTTTTTATAGATGAGTGAACAGTCTGTATTAGCTTCATTGTTGTGAACATATACTCAACGGCCATTTTGCTAACTCCACCACTTCAGCTGCTCATTAACATAAACATCTAATTAGCTAATCACATAGTAGCAACTGGAGATATTTAGGCATATATACAGGTCAAAATGGCCTGCTGAACTTCAAATTGAGCATCGGAATAGGAAAGAAAGGTGCTAGACAGGATGGTCTGTGTATTTCAGAAACTGCTGGGATTTCTCCCCACAGCCACCTCTAGGGTTTACAGAAAATGGTCAGAAAAAGAGAAAATATCCAGTGAGCAGCATTTCACTTGGAGAAAATGCCTTGTTGATCCCAGAGGTCAGAGGAGGATTGCCAGACTGCTTCAAGCTGATAAGAAGGCAGTAGCTCAATAAGCAATTATTATAACCAAGTCATGCAGAAGAGAACAGGAAACTGAGGCTACAATTCACACGGACCTAACAAAAATGGACAATAGAAGACTGGAAAAAATTGTCTAGTCTGATGAGCCTCAATTTCTGGTGCAACATTAGGACAGTCAGGCCAGAATTTTACTTAAATAACATGAAAACATCGATGCATCCTGCCTTCTATCAACAGTTCAGTCCAGATGGTGGTGGTATTAATATTAGGGCCGGGGCTAGATTAAAAATTTTAATCGAGTTAATTACAGGGTCTATAATTAATTAATCGCAAACAAATTATCAATAAATTAAACACTTTCAATTAAAAAATCCTTTTGCTACAAAAAATTTGAATGAAAAGACGTATACGCTTAACAACAAACCTGTTTATTATTTACTTCTTGAAATTTTTTTTAAATTGTTATTTAACAAACAGATTGGGCAAAGTGCTGTTATAGTTATTCAGATTTCAAGTATTTCAGGAACCTGATTATTTAACTTACTTGAAAAAAATAAAAATAAATAAATGTAAACAGCACGCTAGACAATAATGATAATGCCATTATATTTATTTTGGAAATTAAACCCATGTCTTTGAACATGTGGGAGGAAACCCACGCACACACAGGGCGAACATGCAAATTCCACACAGAGAGAGAGGCCCAGGCCAAGGTGGAATCGGCCTTTCAGATGTTATTCTGTGAGGCAGCAGTGCTAACCACCCCACCAGTGTGCTATGTGAGTATCCTCCGGTTTCCTCCCACATTTGTAGCTTCAACTACTGTATACAACAGTAGTCTTTCCGAAAGTCCCATCAGAACATTTTTTAAAGCTAAAGTTGTCCCTCAGTGGACTAAAAGAAGCAGCTTCATCGCACATCGTTATTGCGGATGCGTTGCTCTCGCTTGTGCATCAGATTTACAGGCGTGCTGTAAACACGGGAATACAAAGGTTCCGGCTCCGAATTTAAAAAAAAAAACGTGATCAATTGCGTTAAAATCTTTGTAATTAATTAATCGAAATTAACACGTTAAAGTCCCTGCCCTAATTAATATATGTATATTCTTGACACATTTAAGGCCCCTTAGTACTAGCTGAGCATCATTTAAACACCTCAGAAAGTCCTCAAAGGTGAACATATAAAGTGTTTGGTATGTGTTTATTAGAACAATAGCAGTGGCTGGCACATTACTCAAAATAAACAGAGGGCATACTAACCTCTTTTTCTGCATTGTGTATGTGTGAAATGTTTAGTGTTTAGTCTAGTTGGCATTTTGGTCAAAGGGCTTTATTTGGGCTTGACTTACATGCTACAATAAAATCGTAGCATTTAAGCAAACAATATGGGACATTGTCAGATCAAAGTCACTGTGAGTTTTAATAGCAATGCTACATCTGTTCAAACATTTGCATCATTAAATAAGCACGTTTGCACAGGTGTGAGAAAAGTGAAAGACTATGCAAAACACGAGTTCATGTCTTATAATTTTCCATTACCTTCTGATGTATTCCAGGGGTTAAAGTAGGCCAGAATGATCTGGAACTGCATTCCAGCACTTCACTTAATGAGTAATCAAATCTGATGGGGAAGTTAATTTTGAGTGTGCTGCAGCCTGGCGTTGCTTCCGGCTGAAGCTATGGAAATATTATATGGAAATAAATTACAAAGAAAATATCATCCCACTGTCTCGTTTATCCTCTCAACACAACACAGCCCTTGTCATGCATTCATTGTGCAATCGTAAATAAAGCTGAGGAAAGACGTTAGAATGAGAGGAAAACGAGATTTTCAAAAAGTAGAAACACCTCAATAAGACAAATTGGAAACTTAAAGCTTACATATAATGTCCTGAATCATGCTGGTGTTTTAATCCAACATTGGAGCTGTACATATTTACTGCTGAAATCATCAGTGAAGACCGGTAGTAGCATGTACAATACCATGCATATCAACCTTCAGTGAACTGACTGGTCAAAAGTTTGGAGCTGATGCGATGGATTTAAATATGGCTACTGACTTAAACCTACCAAAGCTAATTTTATTATTAATTGAAATAGTCAATTTAAAGCTTATGATGCTATTTAGTGTCACTATTCCTTTTACACTAGCTTTATACTGTCCAAGGGGTATAATGCATCCATGACAGTACACACAACATCTGCTTATACAGCACCAGTCAAAGGTTTGAACACACTGTGTGTCCAAAATATTGCTAAATTCAGCTGCCTAAAACTACAAGGAACAGTAAAGAGTCAACAGCAGCACAGGTCAGCAGATCACAGCACGTTCACAAGCAAAACAAACCTAACAAAGCTAAGAATACACATTATTGTTCAAGGTTATTCCACATGCTGTCCACCTAAACCTGATCTAAGGGTTCGCCCAAACATGCCAAATCCCACTTTAATTCCTAAGTATATTACGTCTAGTGAATATAAAGTCTGTGTGTTCATTCTTACAGAGTGCCACGTTTGGAAATATGTTCCATTGTACAGGTAATTTTGGACTTAAATGCACTACAATTAAATTAGTCAACACTTACCATACAGCTCTTTAATTTTCACACTTCATTTTCCAAAGAGCATCTGAACAGTTTGGTTTGGACAGCAGAGTAGGACACAAAGCTTTGAAGAACTGCACAGTGGGGTGAATCTCCATCCATCCCAGTGATACTTTCAGGATTTTATAGAGAAATATTTCTGCATTTAAAAATCATAAAACCTCAGTTTTTTGTATTAGTGGTATATTTAATGCCCAAAGTTATGGAATTATATTTAGGTAAAAAGTCCCGCGCACGCACACAGTTGCATACAGCAAAAACCATGACAAAAAA
>VUQK01013139.1:5450-35672 GCA_015106715.1 Bujurquina vittata | reverse complement strand
TTTTTTATATCTGGCAGATCATCAGACAACTCCAGGCAAACTATTTCTGACCTCAAGTTTTTTTGAAAGAACACTTGTCTAGACATGGGAGGTTCTTTATCTGAGAGTGTTTATGTATGTGTGTGTGCGTGTGTATGCGCGCGCACGTGTGGCTGAACAGCACTAAACAGAGAATGAAATTCATTCTTTCATGGTCACAACTGACCCTTGTGTCAAAACACAAAAGCTTACACTGAACAGACAGGAAAAGACTCATGACAGTCACTGTGAAACAGAGCTGTTTGACTCTGAGTAGGTGCAGAGCGCTGCGTCTATTAATGTAGACCAAGTGATATTTGTTTGAAATATGATTTCTATTACTATAATCCATTATTAGTGTTTTGCTTGCATTCAAATATATTCTTATCAGAAATATATATTATTGAGCTATTATTGGATATTTGAAATGAATAACTTCTAAAAATGAAAACATACAGTAGTACAATGTTATAACTGCTATTATTATAGCTTTATCAATGAAAAGGTCCTGCTTTAAACATTCACAGATGTTGATCTATGTCCAGTGTCTGCTTGTTCCTTTTCGAGAGATTCATACAATGTAGCAAGGCCTGGGGAGCTGATCAGCTTCAGGAAGTAAATCATAAAAACTGAAAGCTGGGGAAACCACTGTCCTGAAAAACAAGCGGAAGCAGCAAAATTTGATTTTTCTGAGAGCCACTTCTGGTTGCCTGGCAGCTTCATAGAGGTAGATGCTTCCAAAGTCAAGTCAAGGTATCTGGCTAAAATATGCCCTGAGTAAATCTACAATCACAAGATTTTGCTTTTACATTTCCGTCTGCTTGAGGATGAAACAAACAAGAAACAATGAGAGTTGCTGGAAGGCATATTTTTGAATCTTTGGAGCGGCAGTTCCTAGCATTGGGGTTGGGACAGCCTGGGGTATTGTAGTTGATATGACGTAAACACAAAAAAACACAAATACAGAGCCCATCTCAGGCTTGCCGATAATTTTCCCCGCTCATATTTAATGGGCACAAGCTGAAAAAAACTCCGCTTCATGCAGGCTCAACCATCTTACTGTATTAAACATTTTACGCTATATTCACATTGGTCGTTCTGATCTTGAAACCACCAATCATGTCTGTATGCACTCCTACATTTTGTCTAGGAAACAAAATTCATCAGAAACTATTTTTATCCCGAGAAGGTTCAAAATCACTACTGATTTTCAAAGTTTGTTTTACACTAAGCCAGTAACCTGGCAGTTGTGGCTTATAACCATAAAAGTCAGATTGATCAATCTAACTCTTAGAAAAAAGGAAAATCAGAATATTTTCCCAAACTATTCACACTATTACTTCAATTGCTGCAGCATTGCGTAAGAAAAGTCAAAATCACTTGCAGATAGTTTTGCCAAACTTATAAATGTGTCTTTTTTTTTGGTTTCTCTAGAAACCTATATTTAAAAAATAAAATTAAAATAAAATAAAAAATTCGTCGTGACAATAACACTTCCTCTTTACCTGTTAAGTAACTATATGCACTGCTTTTTTAGTGTTTGCATGAGCTCTTTTACCCAGATTCCACTGAAAAAAACCTTCTGGTGCAAAGGTCGACAGCTGCACAGCACCACAAAATGACCAGTCCTTAGTTCTTCCCACTGAAAGTACTCAAAGTTCTGCTCCATGATGGTATGTAATGTTTAGTTCACAAACCTGTCAAAACCTGGGCCAGTTCGTAAAAGGCGCTAACCAGCACTAGTATTGTGTTGATGTCAAGGAGGTGGGAAATGCTTGTGATATTGTGTGTATCCCGCTAAATGTGCGCATGTGTATCAACATCAATTCGGCAGTGACGAGATCTTGAGAAATTAGGCAGTTGTGACTGACCTGATGTAAGCCACCAGGAAGTGAAGAACAGGTGCACTTCCATCGTTCTCTCCTTGCTGCCACGATAGTGCCAGCTCTGTGTCAGATACAGCCATGACGGTGGGCTGAGAGGGCGGCGATGGGGGCATGCACATTTCTAATGACAGGGGAAAGAAACTGTAATTAGTGGCTGATATAAACAAGACTACTTTAAAAATACTGGCATCGGCAGTAAAATGGTCTCCGTTCACTCACATATTCTTACCCTGTGAAGCAGTGCTGATGTCTCTGGGCATGCTGGGTCTACCCTCCCCTGCCCAACCATATGCTCCAACACTGACTCTATATTTAGTGTTCACCTTCAGGTTACCAATGTCCACGTCCTAGAAGGTGAATGTAAGAAACCGATGAACACAGGAAAAGAAGCGGGACAAAGATGGTTCGGGGGTGAGAGGAATGAACGAAAAGAAAAGAAAACAGGGATGACATTACTAACTGGGGATTTTCTCAGCATCAGAGCGGAAATAATATCAAGTCCACAAATAAATGTCAGTTGTGACAAGAAATAATGCAGTGTCTAATTTTGCAGAGAAAAAGCATAGTGGACCAAGTGGTGGTACTTACAAAGCTTGCTTGTCCATCAAATTGCCCCTTTGACAAAGAAAAAGCAGGAATTTACAGAAATTAAAGTGTGCACAGTGTTCTACCTCTGATAAGAATTTCAAACACTTAATTCAGCTGAAGGTATCTCTAAATACTAACAGTAGTCAGCATGTCCAAACTGAGCGGCACCTCCATTATGGACGCAGCCCCTACTGTACGGCCGTTCTTCATCTCTGTGTAGAAAACCTGGATGACACAACAACACAATGAGTTTTTTGATGCTTTTGTTTTTGCTTTTCCATTTTCAAGACAAAGCACTGAAAATGTTTTTTAAAAGTGCTAAAAGGAAATCCTATGAGGGAGCAAGACTATTCTTAAACTTTCAAAACAATTGGCCATCCCACATGTTTATGGGGTAGCTCGGTAGTTGACTAATCCTCTTAGTGTAGACATATGGTCAAAAGCAGGACACACGCAGTCATACTGATCCACAAATTGTTAATGGGTGACTCAAAAAAAACAAAAGAAAGGAAGGAAGGAAGGAAAGAAAAATATGGGTTCTCTTCTTTCTCATTTAAAGAAAGGAGAAACAAAAAATAGGACTCTTACTTCAGAAAACATCGCTTAATTTTTGTTTGTTTGTTGAACCTTGAGTAAAGGAGTTGAGCAAACAAATTTGCCACCCTGGTACATCTTGGGCACATTATATTATGAATATTGTGAAGATATTATGTTGCCTAACAATCACCTACAAATGAGCTAAAATGACCAATTTATGCAACTACAAAAGCATATTATAAAAGAATCATTTTAATTTCGCGACAAGATCCAAGATCTAAAATGATTTATTTCATAGGACATGGGCACAGGCATCTACTAGTACTCAAAATTTAGAACAGCATAATAAAGAAATCCAGCAATCAGTCAATTTCATGTCAAAACATCACTGTTTTGTTCATTATTCGTCTACTGAAAAAAAAAAAGCCAGTCCAACTTTAGTGTTTAAAGTGCACCTTGTGTAAAATAGAGCAAACAATTAATTAGGCTTTCTGACCACATCTTTCACAGTCCTTGAAAAAAAAAATCATATTTTTGGAAGTGAAAGGGTTCCACCCCAAAACCGCAAATTTCAAATATCAATCTAGCCCTCAAGGCCTTCTTAGTGGGCAGTGAGATGACAGGCACTTTAGAGACAGAAAAAAGAAAGTGGGGACCACTCATGTCAGCGCTGTGCAGAAGGAAATGGAAATTTGTTCAAAGGAAAAAAGAGAAAAAATTTGATTTGTGACATATCTGAGAATTGGTTCTTTATGTTTGCTGGCTTCTGCCCACAGTCCAAACATATGCAGTTAGCGGGGTTAGGTAATTGGTGATTCTAAATTGCCCATAGGTGTGAATATGAGTGCGAATGGTTGTCTGTCTCTGCGACAGACTGGCGATCTGTCCAAGGTGTACCCCGCCTCTCGCCCTATGGCAGCTGGGATAGGCTCCAACCACACCGCAACCCTGAATTAGATAACAGGAAGAACATGGTTGGATGGACGTTTGCCGGTTTGAAAAACCTGTCTATGGATTTTGAAAAAGAGCTCTTGAAAGAATTATGTAAGTCCACTTCTGTGAAAACCAAATGCTGTTTTCCTTTAGAAAGAAAACCTCCACAGAGAAACAGCTGCATTCTAACCAAGGATAACAGCATTTCAATTTTCATAAAAGAAGTAGCTATATGAATTATTTCATTTAAAATGCGCATCACTTTCTACTAGTACAAATAAAAAATAAAGCAGAACAAAGGAATAACATTTTCTAAATTTTAGTGGAAAGAAGAAATGAGTGTTCTTTAATTTACTTTTTCCTTTTTTTAGCTACTGCCAGTGGAATACAGCAAACAGAGCAAAAACAGTTACAGACAGCATTCTGCGGTAGCTGTGGTCGTGGATAGGCATGCACAAGATTGCACTTGAGTTGCTCAGTTAACTCAAAAACACGCTTGTTTTGACAAATTACCTAAAAACAAAAAAGAGTGAAAGAGGTCAAAAAGTTTTCTATATGGCCCAACTTATTCATATTAGATTTTATAAACAACACATATGGCCTAGAAATAAGACAATGTAACATTCTTGGCTATTGACTGGATGTAGTGTCACTGTCATGTAACCCTAGAGACTGGTCAGTGACCCCTGGTAACCACCTGCTGCTAAGGTAAAGTGTGTATTCCGCAATTAGTTGGCGAGTAGTAAGCAAGTGGTCGCTAGTGTGTAATCAGTTGCAAAGAGGCATACAGTGCCGCACCAAAAACCTCTTTGTAATTGCTTTTGTCTCTAAAGATTGTCGCAGTTGCAAACACTTACAACCTGCTTGCCAAGCTGTAGTGAAACTGTGCAAAGTTAAACGCAAACCAGAAACAGAGAAACTTTGCTTTCAAAACAAAAGTTGCGTCTTTTTAAATGTGTTGGTTTCAGCACCCCTTATTTTGAAGGAGAACAGTCCCCATTGTGGGTTTGCATCTGGCTTTTTTCAATTTTCACTACATCTCTGTAAGTAAATGTCAATTGTTTGCAGACAAATCAGTGTCTTCCATGGAAACTACGGGCAACCGCAGCAATCTTATAGGAACTAAACCAATCGCAAGGAGATTTTTGGTGTAGCATCCCCTTTGCGACTGATTTCAGCCAGTGACAGCCAAGAAGCTCCAGCAACCACTCAACAAAGTGAGAAACATTTTTTTTTTCCTAGCAACCACAGGTTACCACGGGGTCTCTAGGCCAATGTGACTGAGTCCTTGGGTTTGGTACTGTAGTTTGCAACGAGTGGAAAAACTATTACTGCTAATTCAATGCAATAACATATATGTTAATATATAAGTTATATATTTAGCAGTCTAATCCATCGGAATGGTGTTAACACCAGTTCCTTTCATCCATGCTGGCATTTTCCTGGCACTGCATTGCAAAACAATAATGTCAAACTCGTGGCATTTGAGCTTTTGCTCAAGCTTTTTTACCTCTGTTTCTATACTGTCTTCTGACTCAAATAGAATAAAATTATTGTGGAAATGTGTGAAAATGCCTAGTTTTTCTATTTTCAATATGAAACTTGAGAAAAGAATCTGACCTGTAAGCAGGAACAATATTGCCACTAATATTAAAAAGAAAAACCTTACCCACATCCATGCCTAGTGTTATCCAGTGTTGCTTCAGTTGCTAAATGATATTATGTGATTCTAATTACCTTATATCCAGTGATGGTGCTAACATGTCGTCGGGGCATCTTCCATCGTACACTGAAGGCAGTGCAGTTGATTGTCTCCAGCTGGATGTCTAATGGAGGACTCAGGCGATCTGGTTTACACGAACATGACACATTCAGTGACAGAAATAATCAGTGAGAGAAACAGAAGAGGGGAAGTTTGGCTGTGTTAGAAAGCTGTTATCAGCCACTGTGGGATTTAAATAATGTTACGCCTGAAACAAAATGAGATTTATTTATATTTCACTGCAAAGAATTTTACAGTCTAGTGCGATTCACAACAAAATAGCAAAGAGAACATAAATAAAGCTGCTGAAATCAATGTGTTCATTTTAACTACAATGACTTTGCTGTTAAACATGTTGCTTGTATTAACAAACCCATGGGGAAATATCACTAAACACTGTATTATTGTACACTATCTACCCAATACCAAGCAGGCGTAGTGGTGACTAGGTGGGTTGTATAATATTGCATTTAACAGCAAAGCAGGCGGACATTTACTGTAGACCAAATGGAATTAAACTGTGGTTGCTATAAGTCACTGTAAGTGAGCACATGGTAAAATGGGTTGTGTTTAGGAGATGTTTCCAAGTCTTCAAGTGTACAAAAAAAATTGCTGATGCAGTTTTAAATAATTAATTAATTGATAATATAAAAAAGTGAAATACAGATTCTTGAAGGTACGTTTATCCTACTTTATACATTTAAAGCCGTGCTATTTTTCAAACACTTGTTTGTTGTTTTTGCTTTTTGAAAAAGTAAAAAGATTGCTTGCAAAACATGAAAACCACCAAAAGCTTAACTTTTGTATAGGTGCTTTTGTGCCAGCTTTGAACAAAATAAAGTCTGTTGCAATATATTTCCCAACACTTAGTCTGGAAAGGAATTACAGAACACTCTTTTCCACTTGAGTGTATCTGAGTGGTGAAAAAAATGGACCACTTAGTTGGCATAACCTGTAACTTGATGTTCTGGCTTATAATATCAACTGACTGCGACTTCAGTTGCCATTATTTTCATGGTTCTAGATATTAGAAAGGTATGTAATTGCCATCCTACTGTTCAGATATTGCCTTAAAATACGGTACTTTGAAGAGTTCTTAAAAGAGCAAGAAACAAAAAGAGCAGTTACAGAGCTGTCAATCATCAGTGCTTCAAATAACCTGCACATCAGTGAGAAACATGAGCAGGCAGATCCTTAGAGACTCATATCCATACACTTTTCTTTTTTTTTGTCAAAATTGTTGTATGTAGTAGGTATTTGGCATTTAAAAACTGCTAAACAATGTCATAAAGTAGCTCAATATGATGTATTTTAGTGTCTTTTCAGATCGATTTATCTCATAAAGATTGTGAACGTGATTAGGGTTTGGTTCAGAAGCCAAATACTGTATTAGCCACAATATATCTTTGCCCGTCTGACATACTTTTTCCAAGCACAGACTGGCATGGGAATCAAACAAACGTAAATATAGCAAAGTGAAGTTCAGTAAATTGAAATCTCATGTAGCCACACAGCATTACTCTTTTCCTCTGCCCTTTCTTTCCTCTAACTGCCCTTTTCTCCCTCTCAGGATGACCTCACTCCTACCCACTTCAATCCTCTCCTTTGGTCATCACTTTTTCTTTCTCGTACCCTTTTCTCTGCTCTTTCACCTGAGTGGATAATGCAACATGTCAGGTGAAGTCCCTGATCATTTATCTCTCCCCAGGGGTGGGTCCCAGCAAACACATGGGTGGGCTGAACTCACTCATTTAGAGCAGAAAGAGATCTTCTTGATTCATTAACTGCATGTCTGTAAACTCACAACAAACTAAATGCACATGATGGATGGATATGAGTTTTAATATTCTAGAGTGAAATGGTGTGAAACTGTTATCCCTTTTCATTGTGTGACCGGAGAATCCCCCTTACACCTGTGGATTTTTATTTCCAGCCAGAATAGATTCTGTGTTTATAGCAGTTATCATTGATCTTTTCTCCAACACTACCCCTAATTTGTCCTTTCAAAAAAGTAGATGTTTGGTTGCCTCCTCAAATAAAACATTATTAAGAAACATGTAAAAAAAAAATGTTATGAAACAACCTGCAGAACCATTTGGTAAGATGCCATTCAGAATTACTCTGCAGTATGTATAACTCTTCATCTCTGGGTGCATTCACAGCTACTCAAGGTGCCTTATTCAGTGCAGAGAGGCAGTGTTCAAACACTCAGCACCAACTCACACAAACCTTGAGACTAATTTAGCCAAACTAAGCACTCTGAGCAGTGGCAACATCACAGCAGTGGCACTAGTGAAACAGGACTTATAGCACTCTGGTGTATGGTCCTGTCTGAAACTACCAAAACAAAAATTGATCATCACATTCGAGTGTGGGCACAACTTCCACAAACTGCACAGACTGATGCTCTCTTGATAAAGCAGCTGCAGCATCTCATGTGCGACTTCTTCTATGCTTCTTTTTGTCATTCATTTTTTTCAAATTGTGATGAAGATAATATAAGTAGGAAAATTACCATAAAGAAAAACTGTATTGTCACTCAGTCTAAAGGCAAAGTATGTAATGGACAACTTCTTCCATCCATCCATTTTCTTCCCCTTTTCTTAAACAGATATTTATCATGTCTGTATACACTCACAGCCACTTCATCAGGTACACCTGCTCAGCTTCTCAATAATGAGCTGGCAGTAAATCAGTGCTTTCAGACATGGTTAAGATGGCCCAAGTTCAAAAAGAGCATCAGAATAGTGGAGAAAGGTGATTTAACTTACTTTGAACATGGCACAGTTGTTGGTGCCAGACAGGCTGGTCTGAGTATTTCAGAAACTGCTGATCTACTGGGGTTTTCCTGCAGAACCATCTCTAGGGTTTACAGAGATGATCCGAAAAAGATCAAATATCCAGTGAGTGGCACTTCTCTGGGATAAAATGCTTTGTTGATGCCAGAGGTCAAAGGAGAATGGAAAGACTGCTTCAAGCTAGCAGGATGGCAACAGTAACTAAAACAACCATTCATTACAACTAAATTATATAGATGAACATTCTCTGAATGCCCCACAGTAGACTACACTGGGTGCCACTCCTGTAATTCTCATAAGCTTGCCAAAATTGGACAACAAAAGATTGCAAAGACATTGGCTGATCTGATGAGTCTCGGTTTCTTGTTTGGATCGAAGGGCCAGAATTTGGATAAACAGCGTAAAGCACGAACCCATCCTGCCTTGGATCAGCAGTTCAGGCTGCTGCTGCTGGTGTAATGTGTGGGAGATACACTCGGTACAGTTTTGGTCCATTAGTACCAGCTGAGCATTGTTTAACTGCCACACCATGTCACAAAGCTCAGATCATCTCAAACTAGTTTCTTGAACATGGCAGTGAGTTCACTGCACTCAAATGGCCTCCACAGTCACCAAATGTTAATTCAATACAACATATTTGGGATGTGGAGGAACGGGAGATTCACGGATGTGCAGCTGACAAATGTGCAGCAATTGTGTGATGCTATCATGTCGATATGGGCCAAAATCTCTGAGGAATCTGTGCCATGAAGAATTATGGCAGCTCTGAAAGCAAAAGGTGGTCCAACCCAGTACTAGCAATGTGTAATTAATAAAGTGGCTGGTGAGCACAGTATGACCAAATTACCAATTGGCTGTCACATACAGTTAAACCAGCATATCTATCATATGTTAATGCTGTTTATTTTTAGTCCAAACTGTACCACACATTACAGCCACACATGACACTCCTCAGTTTCAAATATAATTTCAATATAATGTTTTGGTTTGTTTTTCATCTGCTTCAAGAGCTAGGATATTGTGAGATTTTAGTACTTAGTACTTGAACTAAAAAGGTGCGGTCATAGTATCTGCTCTTCTTTAATTAGCAATTATCAAATCTTAAAATCTGATTTTTTTTTTCAGAATGAACCAGCTCTTCTGTCCGATTCTGTATCAGTCACTTATGAAGAAATGCAGATCTTTCCAGGTATAAGCCACTCAGGAGAAAACCTTTCCCAGTGATTAAAAAAAGTCTAATATACCAAGTGTGGGGTGATGGAGGAGATTATTAAAATGCTTTCCTAATAAATTAATACATGTTAGAAATGCATTACAATAAGTGAAAAAAAATTCCCAACTGTTCTGTTATGAATTCAGTATTCCAGCAGGGGACAACGCCATCAAAATCCTGAAATGGACAGACCACCTGGACACCTTTCAGTGTGGACCCTTTGCTAATTGTTTAAGCTTAAATTTAAGCTTCCTCGTTAAAGACAGATGTGACTCATATAGACACTGAGTCCTGTTGACATTCTCCTCTCTACGAGAATGGGGTTTGAAAGACCTCAAAACAAAAAATAAGTACAATTGTCACTAGCAGTCATGAAGACAGAAGTAAAGCTGTTCTGGTTTTGGCAGTCTAAACTGTGGTGAGTTTATTGTGCTGACAGACAGATGTGAAAGTCAGCCTGCAGTGGCCTGTGGGCCCATAAGGGTGAGGGCAGGAGAAATACAACATGCAGACAGGGTGACAGAGAGAGAGAGAGAGAGGAAGTGATGGAAAGAGAAAGAAAAGGGAAGAAAAGGGAGCAAAGCGAGGAAAGGAAAAGGAGGGACAAAGAAAGAGGGAGAGTAGGCAGTGTGATGAAATCAGCATCCAGGGATTTCTGTCCAAAGGACACATTAGCAAGTTTAATGATGGCTGCCCCAGTCAAGCTGAAGATTTCATTTTTGTTCTTTCTTTCAAACTGACACATTCTGTAAAACTTGTATATAGTCATCATATGCTATGCCTTGAGATAAGAAATTTCCATTTCATCCGTTTTTACCGTCCAGGTCATAAATATTTACTCATCTCCCCCTCCTCTGGCACTGTTCTTAAGCACACATGTTTTGAAATGAAATAACAGATAATAAATTCAAGTAACATTTATCTTTTGTAATTTAACTAGGTTTTATATGAATATAGAAAGAGGCGTGTATGTGATGAGTCTCTTAAAGGACATTAAAGTAATACTGAGAATCGTGTGTCGTGTAAAAACTTTGCATAAAATGATGCAAGGTTAAAGCAAGCTAAACGTTTCTGGTATAATGCAACAAAAATGATCAGCAGACACATCCACAAGGCTTCAAAGAAAAGTCCAACTTTGAAATCCTTAGAGTAATGATTATTAGGCTATTACTGCAACCATAACACTTTGCCAGAGCTGGTTTTAGCTCTGCAACTTACCAGATCTTCGGGCATTTGATCGTCTCGCACAAAAGCAAACGTTAGCTGTGCAGATTGCAAAGAAAAGTAGATACAAAAGACTTCTTTCTTTGCATTTAGATTCCATGTCTTGTTTTGGTCGAAATTTTCAAAACAGTCCAATGTTCATTTTATCACACATTCAAACGCGCACGTAAATGCAGGTAAACCCCGTTGCTGGCAAAGTTTTCTCAAATACAAACGTTCTCTATCCAGATTTTGGGGACGAACGCCATCCAAGGGTATGTCCGAGAGGAAAGGGCAGCTACGGTTTGACACTGATAAGATTACAATCTGCAAAAGATCAGTGGGAGGGACACATTAACGGACGGACAGCCAGCCGCGGTGCTCTGACAGGCGCTCTGACAGACGATGGAGAGGGTTGTTCCGACAATTCACGCGTAATGCGCACAACTGGATGGTGGCCACGATGATTTTTTTTTTTTTTTTAACTCGTGGAGAACGCTTTCCTTTCGTTCGGGTCCAGGTCTTAGACCGCAAATTAGATGGACAGCGAAGTGCAAGAACGTAGGGCCATTTAGAGCTAAGAGGATAATAAGCGTCTAATCCGCACACTGGACACAGATGGAGAGCATGTCTTTACGCAAGCAACAGACACTCCATATGAATACTGTGTTTATAATTGAGTGTCTGTGTATACAAAAATGACCAAAAACGACGAATTGATTAATTAATGATAGGCAGTGCCACATTAATGTGTAACATAATTACTCAGTAGACAACGTAATTATGTGCCTAAAAGTGGTCTAAGCATAAAACAAGTCAAATCTGATTAAGAGGAGGGATCTCTGCATGATTTAAATTCATAATATGAGACAGAGAAAGGCTCGGCTAGATCATTTCATGGTGGAAGGCAAGAAGGGTTAATAAAAAAAGAAAGGAGTATAGCACAAATAATACAGGTTTTGGTATTAATAAAGTGCATTACCTACAGAGCTGGTGAAAATGCAGTTTCATCCATTACATGTCCCGTACATATTAGTGCCTCAGCAGTAGCACCAGGCCCATTAACCTGAACTATCCACCTGGAGGAAGACATTTTCTAACGATTCCATTGTGGTGTCCATTTTTGCAATATTAGTTAGGCTAGATAAAAATCCAACCCACAGCTAGGAACCACTCTGATTTGTTAGGCTATTTTCATTTTCACTGCTGCTCATCTACTTCAGCTTAATTTTCTCTGCCAGGCTTATTCCACCTGCAGAAAAGGTATGAAAAATTCAATGATCCCCCAAGCCATGCAAAATGATTGGAAAATAATTTTGTCTCATTTTGATCTTGTATTTTATCCCTGACACACACGCAAAATTAATTCTTTAGGAAACAGAAAATGCATATTTTGGACATTGAATTAATTTCTGCAGAAACAGTTTTATCTGTTCTCTACATTTATGTACAGCTGTGGTCAGAGGTTTACATACACTGATTATGGGCATGAATGTCATGGTAATTTGGGTCTTTTAATGATTTCTTTGAACTGCTCTTTGTCCAAGGTGGAATGATTGTACAGAATACATCTGTAATTGGTTTTAAAAAGCAAGAATTTGGTGCACAAGTTTGAATTTATTTGGGATTTTCTCTAAACCACACAGCTCAAATATATACATACACACTCAAATCTTTTAATAAGTGGTGCTGAAGGTTTTGTGCTGGCAAAGAGAAACACGCTGGTAGTCTCTCTTTGCCAGCATAAAAAAAAGATTTGTCTGACAGCACTCATTGGACTGAGCAGTACTCAGAAAATTGGGAACTTCCAAGGAACTAACAAGGAGAATTACAGATTTACACGAGCTGGGAAGGTCTCTTTGAGACATTTTTAAACAACTGCAGATTCCAAGATCATCAGTTCAAACAACTGTATGCAAGTAGAAGTTATTCAGATATGCCACCACTTTGCCAAAGTCTGGAAGAAGACCCAAACTGTCACCCTCAGATGAGAGGAATTTGGTCAGGATGTTCAGGAACAACCCAGGAACCACCAAGGCTCAAACCTGCCATGAAGCTGCCCACATGGATGAGCCAAGTGCCTTCTGGAGACAAAGATTGAGCTGTTTGCCCACAATTACAAGAGATATATTGTGAGGAGTAAAGGTGAGGCTTTCAAACCTAAGAACACTGCACCAACTGTCAAGCACGGTGGTGTTAGCATCACCAAGAGGATGGAATAATGAAGAAGAAGGACCACCTCCAGATTCTTCAACTTCATCTCAAATGAACTGCTTGATGTTTGTAACTTGGACACAACTGAGTGTTCCAACAGGACAGTGATTCCAGACACACATCAGAACTACTTTGAGAATGGATAAAGCTGGGTCTGTGCCAATGAACGCTAAATGAACGCTACCAATTCAGCCAAGAAGAATGGCCAAATATCTAGCAAGAGTTTGTTGATAGCTACCCAAAGGGTCTGGTTGAGGTGCAACTTGCTAAACGACATTTAACCAAATATTAGTGGTGGGGGGGGGGGTTATAGTTTATTTGGTTTACTTATGTATACTTTTGACTCTGTGTGTATTAAAGAAAATCTCAAACTTGTGTATCTAGTTCTTTTTGTTGCTGTTTTGTGTTTGAAGACATTAAAGATGTATGCTGCGCAATCATTCCACCCTGGAAAAAGAACAGCTCAAGGAAATCATTAAAAGCTTAAAATTGCCATCGCATTACCACAACATGATGATCTGCCCATGCTGATCTTAAATGTAATCTTCTGACCACATGTGGTCAGACGTTTACATTTAAGATCTTTTAAAAACATTCCCAGACACGATGTGTTGTAAGAACACTATTAAAATAATTTAACCAGGACTCATTAAGGTTTAGTGTCCTGCAGACACAGGTTTATTTGATCTGCATTGACAGGGGTGCTGACTGATTGTTGAGAGCAGTCTGGGGTTCAGTGTATTGCCCAAGGGCACTTTAACATGAAAAGCAACAAATGCAAAAAAAAAAAAAACTCTCAGAATATCAAGACACAGCTGCCCACTGTTTCACACCACAAGTTCAAAAAGATTAAGAAGCCCCCACAACAAATCAGCAGAGTTGTTATTTACTCAGTCAGTATTGGCATATTGATCGCATGCTTTCAGCAACAAGGTAGAGCTCAGTTCAGACTCTGCAAGCTTGAATTTTAACTATTTGTCATCAAAAGTGAGAATTACTGCATTGCACCTAAGTTTAAACTGAAGTCTGGCCAGTTTTATAATGAAGTGTACAACAGAAGTGAGCACACTCGTGTGTGTTAATCTGTTGTCACGTGATTCAAAATTGTATCACTTTAGAGCAATTTAGTTACTTGTAAAGAACATTTTACAACGTTGCAACAAAGGAAATCCACTTTTAAATGTGATATTTTCATCCAATATTTCATACATCCATCTTTAGTTTTCACGAGGGTTCAGTCCTCTTTGGCAAGGTGGATGCCAGGGTTGCACAGGTTTTAGGAAAAATGTTTTTCAAATATTTTTCAGCTGCTCTTTATTTATCTGCGAAATACCCAAAACATGTTCCATTAGATTCAAGTCAAGTAGCATACTTGTTCAGGTTACAGTTTTGGGTGCAATCTAGGGTTCAGTGTAATGCCCAAGGCCATGTTTTGCAGTTTTCAGGAGGTGGGGTGGGGTCCCTTTTTTAAAATGTTCATATGTATTTGGTAAAGTGCTTTGGGTCATCATCATGCTGTAATCCTCGTCTTCTGGGGAGTTTCTGCAGGCTGAGTCATCTGGTCAGCTGGTATTTTGGTATAGCCACAGGCAGAACTTTACATTTGCTATGGTTTATGGCACACATACTGGAACCCATTTGAGCTGAACAAATGTGTCAGGGTGATATTTTCTCAAAAGACATTTTTTTTTTACATTCTTGAGCAAAGTTTATTCTTATTCTTACATGCCTTTTTTTTGTCATTTAGAAAATTTTCCATAAATTGTGTGAAATCTCCCATAAACTCATGTGCTAAGCATGAATCACTTGGCTCTCTGCATTTTTACAGCTAGAGCACTGTCAGTGGTGTCATTTTGTGGCTGCGGCTCTGATGGCTTGTTCTGCACCTCCTGATTACTGCTGCAACAGTCTTTCCAATGATTTTTCAGCTGGTCACCAATCTTCCCTCAGCCTTTTCCATTTTTGTGAGATCTCACAATCAGATTTAACAGTTACTCTGATAATGGCCCTGCATGTGGAGCCATGATGTAAACATGCTGCTAGGCACAGCCCAAATGTCCAAAACTGAGAAAATTTATCACTTTATGTAAATGGGCAAATTGTAAATGGTAAATGGACTGAGACTCATCATAGATATTATGCATTTCTGCTCAAAGTGCTCTTAGACTAAAAACCATGCTTGCCCATTCAGACACACATTCATGCTTTATGGCCTTAAATGCTTTTTACCTATCATGCAAAAACTCACACACTATTTTTCCCAGGGACACTTCAACATGCCGACTGGAGGAGCTGAGGATCACACAACTGACCTTCCAGTGAGTGGGCAACCCACTCCATCTCCTGAGCCACAGCCAGTGAAGTCACAGGTTACTCAGTTTTAATTCAGGTTTTCTAACAAATTTGTTTGTGTTTGATTGTTCATAAGAAGAAATACAACACTTGCCAACACACAAATAATGCAGTTATTCAGAGGTGACACAATTTAAATTATTTGATATTCAAGTCCTATTTTATCCATTTTCATTGCACACTGAATAACAAAGGGACTGCCAAAGATGGGAGAAACTGCCTTTTTATATTAGTCTGGGAACCATCAACTCCTGTTAACCACTAGCACATAGGTTCCTTAACAATTTAACATGATGACTAAATCCCATTCTACTACATCCCAAAGGTGCTCTGTTGGTTTGAGCTCTGGTGATTGCAGAGATCAGTGTTGCAACAGAAATCAAGCTTCATCAGACCAGGCAATGCTTTTTCAGTCTTCTGTTGTCCCATTTTGATGCGCCCATGTGAATTGTAGCCTCGGTTTCCTGCTCTTAGCTGTCAGGAACGGCACCCCGTGTGATCCTCTGCTGCTGTAGCCCATCTGCTCCAAGGTTCAATATATTGTGCGTTCAGAGATGCTCTTCTGCATGCTTTGGTTGTAACAAAGGGTTATTGGAGCTACTGTTGCCTTCCTCACAGCTTGAACCAGCCTGGCCTCAGAGTGGCACCTGTGAAAACTTGGTATAGGTAGAGCCTGTAAACCATGTGAAATTAGTTGAATTGGCATCACAATTTAGTTAAATTCCCAAAAAATATGAAATATTTGGCAAAAAAGAAATCCATCTGTAAACTTGTAGGAAGATTCAAATCAGTATAAACATTTCATACTAATTGACCAAAAAACCGGAGCAGTACTTCAAAGTGATAACAATACCTGCAATAACAAAGATCCTTGATTGATTATTTGATATAGAATCCCACTGAAAATGGAAAGCTTATGGAAAATATCAAAACTGGGGATGGTTATCATCAAGCTTAACTATAGCAGGATAGTGAGGTGAAATGCTCAGCTGACAGACTCAATGGTTCCATCTCCTGGTCAAAGGCAAAAATACACACACACAAAAAATAAATAGCAACAAACCAGAAGCAGCCACTGAAAAAGTCCTGGATTTTTCAAATAACAAACCAACCAACAGGTCAACCAATTAGTGCTCTGTTTTTAACAACCAAATGAATACATTAACCCTATACTCTCATTTCTCTCACTAAACTCATTCAGACTGTGACCCTTGTTCAAGAAATTATTTTATTCTTCATTTTAATGTGTGGAAGCAAATCAACCAGACTGATGGTTCAGAAAATTGTGGCGCTTAATGAGAAAAACAGTAGGCTGCCCTGAAGTCAAAAAAGCGTGAGGTGTTTTAGAGGAACTAATTGGTTCTTTCTCACCACACCATGAAGATCATTAAAATGTCAATGTAAATTAATTTTATCCTTTTATCGAATAAAACAAAGTTTCATGTTTTCCAACACCTCTGTGGTGCCATCATCCATCAGCCTTCAAATATTTATATCAGTGATTGTTATTTATTTTATATCAGTCATACATGTTGAAGCTATGTTTTATTAGAACTCTGTGTAGAAAAAAACAATCATCAAAACTAATCATTTGATGTTTTTTCAAGTGAACTACATTTATTTTTTTATAGCTTCATTTTATAACTTTGTTGTTGTTTTTGTTGTTGGTTTGTTTTTAGAAAAGGAGCTCATCCTTTGAGTCTGTGAGACCGCTCAGGAAATCATTGAAAGGAAAGATTACTCTCAGGTGTGGGTGCCATCAGTGTGCCGCAAATTTGGACATTGTTTACAACTGTTAACGTGTTGAGCCGCAGTAAACAGCGACCACTAGTGGCAGCACTGAAATCCTGCATGCAAATGTGTAATGAACCAGAGCGTCAGGGTTCACTGTTCTCCTGTTTCATATCTGCATTTGAAATTCCAACTTCTAAAATGTAGTCAGACATTTAGGTATTGCACAAGCACCTGGCACAGAACAATGTCACAATAACTCACAGTCACAAAACTGGAGACAATTACAGAGTAAATGGTTTATTTGCTTAAGCGTAATAACTGTTACTGACCTTACTTTAACTTTTCTGAGCCAACTCCCTGTGGTTCATGTCATCAGACAGCATCCACATTTGCAGCTCCCGTAGTCTGATCGCTCTCACCCCGAGGCTCCAGCGGCACCAAAGTACATATGGTGTAGATTACTCTCTAAACACTGCAGTGGCTCGCCAAGGGGGTGCTTCGTACCACGTATTCAGTGATTTACACACCATGCAAATGTAGATGTAACATCACCAGCAGGGAAAGTTTTTTTATGTTTGTTTGTTTTGTTTTTTTTGGGAAACAAACTTTGGAGCAACACGCTCTAATGGAGCATGTCCATTAAAATATTAAACTCCTGTGTAATCCTAGGTAATGTTCTTGTCCACATTCATATTTTTTGGAACTTTCTTTAAAAAAAACAATTGGTTACAGTAGGCAGCCTGGATTAAAATTGTTTTGGTTGTTGTTCCATGTCTTGGATGTTTGGTCATTAGCACATCCAGAAGTTCAGTCTATCATATTAACACATATCTGTGTTGATATGTTGAAATCCACATTTTTATCAAAACTGATGACCTGGTCCTGAAGTGCATAAGTGAACACACTTCATGTATGAACTAGCTAAACTTGAAATGAAAAGTATTTGCATAATAGTAGATGAATGTAATTCCTAACCAGGTATGTGTTTTGTTTAAGGAAGTTTTCTTTTCTTTTCTTTTCTTTTTTTGTGGAAATGCCTGAAAGTGAACTGCAAAATAAAGAGAAAGAAAAGGAAAGTGGCCCCCCTCTCATTTACTGCATTTTGGTGGCTTAAGTGATCAGCTGCCACTTTAGAAATGGGAAAATACACAAGCTGGTCTGTTATTGTAAATCCATTTGGCATAAATAAAACATGAGTGTTAGCAGCTATGACAGTCTAAACTTGTACTTGTACTTGTAATTAGTACTTAAACTCAGTGGTAAGCATTCATACCTAGACACAGCAACATGCTGATATGTAGCAGGTAAGACGCTTGCTTATTCATCATCTTAGCGTGCAACATTAACTCTTAACACAAACTGATGAGGGTCGGGATGTCAGAAAAAAAATTTTTGCTTTGAGTTGGACGCAGCATGGTGAAGTGGTGATTAGCACTGTTGCCTCATCACCAGAAGGTCGGGGTTTGAATCCACAGTCTTTGATTTTCAGTTGAAACTTCTTTCATTTTCACTTTGCTTTTACACAGTGTTTGTTATTTTTAGGTACCAAAAACCATTTGGTTAGGTTTAGGTAGGTCTTGTTTAGGTCAAAGAAAAAGATCAAATCTGTCCTTTCACAACCCAAATGCTGCAGACTGGAAAATGACACTTATTCAGAGCATTTGAAGGTGATTCCAGTGGCTCCTTTACAAGTGTCCAAGTTTGGAGTAACCTGGTGTGTACCACTGATACCACAGGACACCTTGCTCATATCTTTGAGACGCCATCGGCTTTGACAAAATGGCAGTTTTTAAGGCGCTGGGAATGAGAATGGCCTGGACGCACTGACATCACCTTCACTCAAATATGCTCAAATCTGGGTAAAAAATTATGAATCTGAGCTTTCTTTTGCTTGAAATAAACAAATGGAATTGAAAGATTTTTTTATTTGATTTCTTTGAAAAAGTCATGATGTCTCGATACTGGTCCAGATTTTATTAATGAAAATAAAATGTTTCTTTGACAACACTTGCACACAAACACAGTAAAGTTATGAAGCCCAAACAAGCTTCATAAATGACTCTTTCCATGAAGGATCTCCAGCAATCTGTGGAATCACAGCTTTAGGGTTTTGATGTGTACTGTCCCATTAAGTATAAATTTAATTATAATTCTGACTCTATATATATTTATATTTCACTGAATAGAATGTAAGTCATCTTATGCAATATTATCAATGGAATGCCTAGCTAAACAAATACAAAGAAAGCAAAACAAGATGAAAACAATGCCCATTAAGACAGTGGCACGTGACTTTCTTTAAATTAAGTCAAACACTGTTTGCAGTATGCTAGCCAATCATTATTTATAAGCATGTTTTAAATCTAAGTATAAGACTATAATACCTACTTCCTTAAAAACTGAGTTTTTGGAGTTGTTACCAAAACCTTTTAGGGGCTTCAGTTTCACCTTGGCCAAAAAAGGTGGATGAAATAACACTGCGCAGTTGGCTTATTGCATGTGACTCAAACTAAACCCTCAAAACGGCTGACAGATCTGAATGCGGATCAGCTCCCAAGCAGCCCCCATGGCTTTCAAGAAGGGAAATGAACATCTGTTTGATGTATTTGTTGCTTGGCACAGGTGTAATTGCTTGAGGATGGGCTATTTAAATAAGCGAGAGGAAAGGGAAGCCTCTTCTGAGTAATTAGTAGGCTAACTTCTAAAAAAAAAAAAAAAGTGGAAGGAGACTGTTATTGTGCATGACTTTACAGTTACTGCATACTCACATGCTCAAATCGTTTTTGCATGTACAGTGTAGTCAAGTGATTACAATACAATGTGGTTGTCACAGGCATACACTGACACAGACATGATTCATCACGAAACACTACAGTTCAAGGGTGCACGGATGTGTGCACATGTTTACACATCTGCATATGCTGCACAAATGCCTTCGCATAAGTGTATTTCACATCAGCCTTGCTCGTGGGTTGCTGTAAAGTATAAGGCTTACCTGGAATGGAGGAAATGGAAAGATTTTTTCTGGAAAGGGGTTCTGTGCACCAGATCAGGGGATTACAATTTATCTACCATAATCATTTGAAAAGACTGAGAAAATGAACAATACGGCAGCTGTTTATTCCCTCTTTACCTTATTATAATGTTGTACATAAGCCCTTAACATAGTCTTTTTAAAGCATTAAAGCTGTCTGAGTGCAGCTGAGCTGTTCTCAAAGGCCCACCTAAAACAAAAAAGATGCCAGTTAAAAAGAAATTTACAGTCATCATTTGATTTAAATGACATGGGATTTAAATGACATGGGAGGGAAAAGATTTTCACGAGAAATTATTGACGCAATTGCTCCAGTTATTCTCGGGCTAATGGCTGTCATTTAAGCGCATTAAGCAGAGAACTGCGTGATTTCAAGCACACGGTCGTTATCAGGAGCAACACAATCTATTCGATCTGTTTTGACTGGCTGATTGGAAAAAACGCTTCCCATCCAATATCAACCCAACTCGGAACGCGGGACGGGGATTCTGGTGTGCAAAGTGTGAAACTTCTCCCTCCCGTCCGAGGCACATTTTTGGGCCTCTCTCATAACACAACTCAAACTCTCACCAGCTCTACAACTCAAGTTCAGTTTTGTATCTGGACTCCATCCTTCCGTATAGTCTGCACGCATGGGTGGAGACAGGAAGAAGCAGAGGATGGACCGTCGAACGTCACCAGCACTCCCCAGCTCTCTGGCTCTTCATCGGCGCTCAGTCAGGATTGATGGTGAGAGGGATGACCTGAAGACAGCTTCGCTGCGTTGTGCAACAGGAACTGTGCTGAATGAAAGCCCGAGTGAAGGACTCAAAACTGGGAATCGTTTTTATCGGCAAAGTGTCGCTGGACCCGTCAACTTGAGAGGGAAGCAAGTGATTTGCGTTTGCGCGTCTTAGCCGTGGATGCTGCGCCACGCTGCGTTTCGCTGTCCAGCTGGCATGTAAGTGACTGCGTGCAGTTTGCAGTGCGCACCACCGATCAGCACCGTTTGAACTGGCAGGAACTCGGATGGTCTGATGAGTCTAACTCTTAAACGTCCGTGGAGCGCTTTTGCCAGATGATACCTGTTGATTTTGTATCGCGCCATGTCCTGCTGTCGGACTGAAGTGGACAATGAAGTTATGGGATAGCCTGACCACTTGTTTGATACTACTGGGCACCGTTCACGCCAGCCCTCTGCTCCAGAGCGCACAGCAGCCCACTTCCACCAAGAAGAGAGGGCGCGTCGCCGAGAGTCCCCCCGAGCTCCCGCCCGTTCACATCCGCCTGTCCCTTTCTTCCCCGAGCATGAACAGGCACGAAACGCTGGCTGCAGGAGAAAAATGTAAGTGTGCCAAAAGTGCTAAACCCCAATAAGGCATTTGCAATGAGGGGAGTTGCTGAATCAAGAACTACTTTTATTTCTTATCAATGTGATGCGTCCAGTAGGAAAATATCTATATAAAAAATGGAAAACCTAACAACAAATGGAAAACATGTGGGAGTTGTCACCAGTTAAGCTATTTTTACTTAAAAAGACCAAATTAAGACTTAATTTTATACTCAGCAAAACAATATTTTTTTCTGAATGATCATTTGAAGTTACACTCTAATGTAATAATTAGCCGAATCCCTTTTCTGTCTAGTGATTTGTGACACAAGGCTACAATGTAGCTGTTGTGTCTTCACTGTTTAATCCCACTTAAACATAAAACTGTCGCGTGACAATGGGATTCATTTGCAAGCCATATGAATCCATTCCATTGGTATTTCCTCTGTAGAAGAAACAGTATGTGCCATTTTAAAGCTTTGCATGTGTAGTTTAGTTCAATAGCCAGTGGGATGTGTAGAAGTGAAACAGCGTGTTCTGTTGAGTCTGATGCATTTCTCTTAATGGGTTTCAGACACCATGGAGGAGCCCCTCCCGAATGAGTTTGATGATGTGGTGAACTTCATCAGAGTAACCATCAGTAGAATACGTCGCTCCTCCTCGCTCGCTGTGTCCTCATCTACCATCACCACCGCCACCACCATCCCCACCTCCTCTTCCTCTAAAGATAACTTTGACAGCAGGACTCTCCATAGAAGGGGGAAGAGGAAGAGGACAAGCCAGAGAAATAGTGAGAGAGGAGCAGAAGGATCTAGGGGAGCTGGCACAGGTGGGAAAAGTAGAGGAGGAGGAGGTGGCAGAGGACAGGGCTGCGTGCTCAAACAGATCCACCTCAATGTGTCGGACCTCGGTCTGGGCTATCGCTCCAGTGAGGAAATGATATTCAGGTACTGCTCTGGACCGTGCAGAAAGTCCGAGACCAACTACGACAAAATCCTTTACAACCTCATTCACAACAGGAGGCTTCCCGCCAAAGACATGCCCCCTCAGGCTTGCTGTCGTCCAATAGCGTTCGACGATGATCTCTCGTTTCTGGATGACAGCCTAGTTTACCACACCGTGAGGAAGCACTCTGCCAGAAAATGTGGCTGCGTGTAGGGAGTGCGACCTGGTGTCAGGCTTTGTGTAATTGTAACTTTTTATACTCCCACTTTGAGGGATAGTGTTATGTTTTGTTTTGTTTCTTCAGTTCTGTTTTCACTCACGGAAGCTTTCTGGCATGTGATGATTTATGACTTGGATTTAGCACTATAGGAGTAAATAAAGAGAGGAAGTGGCATCACAGAATTTTTTACCCCAAAGAAATTGCTTTTTAGAGTTGCCTCGGCACCATTGCAACGTGTGTGACTTCCTTTACAGTCTACAGCTTGGCTGTTGTGGATTTCATATTCCCATCTACACTTAACCAGAAAGACAACTCAAATATATAATTCAGCCAACTCACTTTATCTACTGTACAGCACATATGTTACACGAAGAGTCACACATGAAATGTATTTATGAAATATTGAATATATTAAGTTATTTAATATATTTATTTGTTGTTTTTTTTAATGAATAAATGTTATTTATTACTGTGATCAGCTCCATCAGCGTGTGCCAAAGTTTCAGATCAAATATGATTTATTTTCATATAAAAGCAGTGCATTGCAGTTTGATCTTTTACGCGTCAGCATCTTGTCTTAAAGGTACCCTGCTGAGTGTTCTTGACAATGTTAGGCGTGCATCCAGGTTTTCTCAGTACAACACAGTGTGTGTGTGTGTGTGTGTGTGTGTGTGTGTGTCTTTGAGGTCTCGCAAACGAGCCAGCGCACATTTTAAGTCAAGCATTGTTTACAAGCATGTTTGCTAGTTTCTTGTCTTCTTCTCGTTTGTCTTTGCTGCTTCTGCCTCTTTACGTCTCACTGTCACTGACCAGCAAAACATCGTAAAAGTGCAGGACAGCGTACGACATCATCTGTGTGCTCGACACAAACAAAATGCAGACCCACTCTCATAAACGTTACGCTGAGGTGTTTCTATTTATCAATAACTCCACAGGGAACCTTTATAGTTTTCTCTGCATTTTTACAAGTAGCTCATTTGACTGTTTCCTGACTGAATTTATATGAAATAGTTCTCATGGTTAGAGCTCACTCCTGCTCTCAGCAGAATTGCTTGGTTTAACAGAAATTCCCCACCTTAAAATAAATGTGCAGCTTTATTTTTTACAGTATTCATGCTCAGATTGTCAGATTTTATTGTAAATAAATGCATTTTTACACAGTGTAGTGTATTCTGCAATCTAAAAAAAAAGGACTTAACATTTCTGTCCTGATGAGTTTAGACAACATGCCACGCTGTTTTATGTCTGTCCACCTTTAATTATTACTCTAAGCTCAGAAGATGTTGTGATTTGCAGTTTTACTCCAGAATGCTTTCACATAAACCTTTATTAAAACCAAGGTGTAGGGAATAATGAACATTAAAAACAGCATAAAGTGATCCTATTTTAGTCGCTTTTAACCTAACGGGGCCGATAAAGCACCGGGGTTTAGTTCGTAAAGAAATAATAAAAGATGAATAGAATCTGATGTTATCATATGACAAGAAGAAGAATTAAACACAGGAGAGGCTAGATAGCACAATACCCATAGTATAAGGATAAAAGGAGGGTGAGACTGACAGTGAGTGATGAAAGGGAGATGGATCAAAGAGGAGTGTCAAAAGATCTTAGAACACGAACAAAATAGCCCGAAAGAATAAACAATGAAGTTAAGAGATGAAGTGTATGTTGGAAAAGAAAGGGAGGACAATTAAAATTTGGGAAACATCCAGAGATGACAGCAATGAGGACGATGATGTGGGGACTGGAGAACATGAGAAGGGAGCTGTTTAACTAATGTGTGTGGCCGCTATCTGATCCATCCTGTTCTCTCACATTTCACAGCCTTTCCTCTGGCTCTGTCTTCTGAACTTTGAGTCCGTACAACCTGATTCAAGAGCTACAGGGCATACGCCAGCATACTGATTTCTTTTTCATTTTTTAAGGCAACCTATTATCTCCATAAACATCATTTAGGGATTCTGTGTGAGAAATCATGGCCTTCACTAGACATGCTCAAAGCTATTTTATTAGGATTTTAGTGGCAGCCATGTTTAGCTCAACAGTTTTGCTTTGGAGACATTTAGTGAACTGCTATCTTTTTCCTTATTTTCTGCTACAATGGTGGATGCTAGTAATCCCTGTGAGCTAAAGGCCTGGGTTCAGACTGCCTAGATGCTCAGATTCAGACTGTTTTTTTCTTCTTTTCAATCATAACTATGTCAAAGAGAAGATATATATTTTATATGGTTATAGGTCTCACTATGAATTCCACATCTGCTGTTCAAACTTACTGTTTGCAAGGAGCATCCACTCGGTACAAAACAAAAGACATTGCCAACTAGTAATTTCACTACCAAGCCAGTTATGTAATCTCAAGGTCTCAAGTTAAAATGAATGAACAGAGTAAACAGAATGAGTCACTTCCCACAGTCATTGTGTCTACTTCTCATTATTGTAGTGTCCAAGCCAGAGATGAACAAGTTGCACTCAGGAATAAGAGTCAAAAAGCTTAGTGTATAAATATTTGTAACATCCACCATTTGGTTTGCCAAACACTGCACTAAAATGTGGCCTTATGAATAATATGCGCACAATTAAACATAACCCTGAAAGATGGCAACAGCAGCCTGTTCTAGCTCCACTGTGGAAAGCATAAATAACAAGTGCTTTAGACGACAGAGAAAACCATTCAAGCCAAATGACACCAAGCAGGCAGTGCCATCATAGTCAGCGCAGGCTTCTGTTCTTTTGTTCACCGTGTTAGAGGAGCTTGTAATGAAGGATAATGTTCCACTCGACTGTAATACAACACAAGTGTTAGTGGCTAAGGGGGTGGTGTTCCAAACAGGTGCTAAATACTGGCAGGGCTTCACATGCTTTCATATATTTTCATATATATTTTTTCAATACAGTGCACTCATTAGGTCACTGCTGTAAAAAAACATTAAAATATCCTGGCTGATGGGGGAAATTGCCCATATCTGAAGGTTGTATCCAGATTACTCCTGTTGACAAAAACAAAAGAAGAAAGCAGATTCAGTGTGTTAGCAATGGCTGTGTGATGTCAGAGGAGCTTAGAGAAATGAGACTTTATTTTCTAAAAAATAAATAAATAAAAATTAGGGTTTCTGAAGCACAACTGCTAACAACCACTGGGTCCATGAAGAGGATGATTTAATAAAATTTATATCTTATAAGTTAGAATAAAAGCTTCCCTCATTACGCTCAAGGCCACTTTGTGAGGTACACCTGTTCATACACATATTTATAAAAGAAATATCTAATCACCCAGTCACACAGCAGCACCCAATCACACGCAGACATGGTCAAGATGGCGAGAAAGGGGATTTAAGTGACTTTGAATGTGGCATGGTTGTTTTGCTAGATGAGCTGGGGTGTCAGAACCTGCTGAGATTTTCCCACACAACAGGGAATGGTCTGAAAAAGAGAAAATATCCAGTGAGCAGCAGTTCTCTGGGTGAAAATGCCTTGTTGATCCCAGAGGTCAGAGGAGACTGGCCAGAGTGCTTCGAGCTGATAGGAAGGCAATTGTAACTCAAATACCAGTAACCTAACACCACAGACTACCTGAGAATCGCTGCTGACCTTGTCCACATCATACTTGGTCAGTTGTATGTGTATCTCAGCCAGTGAAAAGTGTTGTATTATTGTTCTCTGTTGTTCTTCTGGAGGACTTTGGCAAGTCTGAGAATGATATATCACACAATAAGGTGTTCAGTTTGGAAGATGTGGAAACTTACGAGTCAGGGTGGGTCTACTAAAAAGGTTAGCTTATGGGAAGGCAGTTCTGAGGGCAAAAGGATGTCAAATCCTGTGCTAGCAATGTGCACCTAATTATCAGTGAGTATATAGCTGAGCAGTCCTTTAGTTACTGAGCACACAGGAGTTCCTTTCACCCATGATTTCTAACTATTGTTAGATGCGAGCCTTTCTGACTTTTAAAACAAAGGCCAGCTTCCTTTGCATCCCAGCATCAAAGCTGATGATTTACATCACGATTTACTTTATAAGAAACTGGAAGCTCAAATTCCCATCTCTCTAAATCCAAATCAGTGACCATCTTACTTACAAGAGGAAGCGAATGTGGGCAGAGCCTTGTTAGTCATTATTGGGCCAGCTGGTGTGAGAAAAGATACAAATGATAACCTGAATGCAATCATGGTTAGATCAAGCATGTCTGGGTTCTTCATGAGAAATCTGTCAAACTAAAAGAAGCTCTTTGTGCCACTGCTCTGGAATCTGTCAGGATGACTCAGGCTACATGACAAGACAATTGCAAAGACAACCACAGAAGGAGAAAGGAGAGTCATCATAGATGAAAACAATACAGCTACCAATTCAAGATGTATTATGACAACACAATACTGATGCTGTCTCACCCTGTTTTTTTAGATCAAAAGATGCTCTACGATCTTTCTTTTACTCACCACTGATGAAAGTAGTTTTCATGAGTCTTTTAATCAGAAATCCTTGGTTCACGAGTGAAAATACAAAGGGAGGAAGAGAGGGTTAGAGTTTGGGGGCCAAATTTCTGCTATGTCAAAATAGACAATATAAAGGATATTAAAAAAAAAATCACTCTTTTGTTTCTGATACAAGAAACAGGCTTGCCCGTCTGTGCTGTTGTGCATCTCTGGATTGGCTGAAACAAAAAGCAGAGGCAGACGGAATTAACTTGGAGCTATAACCGGGGTGCACCAATCATCAGCTGGCTTATCACCAAACCTACAGTCTGGACCACCAACCGCAGACTCCACACTCATCACTGTTACCACACACACACACAAAGACACGTGTTATCAGTCATCACAGTAGTGAACTGCAGATGGAACACATACTGTTTCACCCCATGGCCAACAACTCTACGACATCAGTAAGAAAACCATTTTCAGTCAGGTTCCTGAGAAAGCGTTTTGGTGTGCAGTGAGAGACATAATACTTAATATTATTCAATATTCTTTTAAGATCTAAATCATTTGTTATAAGGCAAAGATAGCTTTAAACATGACTTGCTGTCCTACAGTATGAAGTGCTGAGAGGTGCGAATGCAACGCTGTCACCATGCATGTTGTTTTGTGAGAGGTGCTAGCTCAGATGGTTAAATATTCAGGTGAAACCAGAGAATGTGCTTTACACCTGTGCTGCATCATTGTGTGTGAATGCATTCATGCATGTAAGTGTATGAGCCTGCATTATAGGCATATTAGCGTTGCTAATCTGTGGCTTATAAGAGGAAACCAAAAACACAAACAAAGAAATTTGTGATCAAACATCTTAAATCATTAAGACCTCTGAGCTATTGTGTTCTCCAGAGGTTGTATCAAATCATTTACAATGTTTAACCTTTTCTGTTTTGCTTCCACAGAGGTGCTTTTGGGATCTCATGTGCGCAAACCCTTTTCTGAATGAACGCTGTCACTTCGAGATGGCAAAGCTGAAGATTTGTAGACAGGAAGTTTAATGACGTGACCCTCTTGTCGGCTTATGTATTTGTTAGAGTGTAATGATAAGAAACAGCTCACAGGCAGAGCAAACAGTGGCCCCGCAGGAGTGGAAACTGTCTGCTCCGATGTGGCAAGCTGCATCAAGCAAAGAGGCAGCTGCTGAGCTGATGTGACAGACAGGGCACAAATTATGCTGCCACAAAAGATGCACCCCAACAAGGATGTGAAATTTGACTTCTTTTTGACCTGCTAGAGATTACATCAGTGAAATGTATATACTAAAACAGGGGTGGGCAATTCATTTTCCCAAGAGTCCACATGAGAAACAGGTACTGTCGTGGAGGGCCGTAACAATAAGTTGAACTCAATTCTGCTCATTATTAACCTGCTAATTTTGGCTGGTGATAAACCGGCATGGCCAGGCCCCTAGTACAATGTAAATGGGTGGGCTGTATTAAAAAACAAAAAAAACATCACTTGTAGCATCACAAAGCTGTTAAGACCAAAACCGTTTGTTGTACCAGGCACGAAACATGTGCATACCTGCTGTTAAGTTGAACATTTTAACATGGGGTGGTCTATAATTTGCTTTTTGAAGCTCAAGCGGCCACTCAGCAAATTAATTTTTCATCTCTAAAAGCCTGTTTGATTCTGGCTTGTGTAGCTACTGATGGAATTAATGTAATCAATTGCAGAAGGTCAAGTTTTCATTTAACACTTTGAGGACTACTTGTACATGTTGGCTTAAAGAAACCATTAAAACTTGTTCCTATAGACTGTATATAAAAGATGGACAGTGACTTAAGTCTTAGTCTAAGTGCTTCAAGGTTTCTTTTTAATGGCCTATAGGTGGCAATACCTGTGTTTGCAAAAGATTTCAGTTCCTACAGAAGTCTGTGGAGCAACAGCTCTCCGACTTAATGTCTGTAAACATGGTCCTGATGAGTTAATGGGCTCTGTCAAGCATTTCAGGTCATACTGAATAAAACATTAAGTCTGTTTTTTAAGTAGGTCATACTATGTTTCAGAAAGGAGGATTATCTAGGAGATAACAACTTGTCCCTTACAAGTCAGTGGCCAATAAGCATGCAATTTCACTATCAGACCCGCCCCCTTCTTGTCACATCTGGTTTCAAAACACTAAGATGGTGGCAAAAAAGTCATGAGGCTTCAGAATGAGACTTCACAAACCAACGGTGGCTACGTCCATCATTTATAGTGTCTAAGCCTGAATTATGCTTATGAGTCAGTCCTACATCCGTAACTGAAAATCCCCTCTGAACCCTATGACTTAACCTGACATAGACTTCTCAAGAAATTTAACTACACTTCGGTTTATCTCAGCCCACAAGGACTGTGATTACTGCGTAAGGTTCAGCTGGGATTTTCAGTAATGTATGAAGGCCCCACAAAGACCAGAGGCAAAAGCATAATTCAGGTCTGACACCTTACCATAAAACCTGCATTCTTTTAAATGGCCAGCAGGGGGCAACTCTGGTTGCAAAAAGACTTCTGGTTGTATAGAAGTTTAAGGGGAAAAGGTGCTCAGCTCTAGTTCTCTGTAACCCAAACGAGCACTTTCCTGATGGTTTCATGAGCTCAGATGCTAGTTGGAAGTCACACTGAATACAACATGAAGTGCATTTTGAAATTTGTGGTCCTTGTTATAGTCAGACAGTGGGAATAAACCAGGATATGCTCATTGACTAGTAGCTTCTCAGTCCCAAGTCATTAACTATGCAGTATCTCATGGTTTCACAGACAGATCCACTCTTCATGTGTCACGCTAAGAAGGCGACCGCTAAAACCTTCAACTTGAGGCTTCACAATGAGACCAATGCTTGATGTCACTATGGCTATGACCATCTTTTATATACAGGCTATTCAGTCTTGGCCTTTGACCTCAACTCTATTCAATAATTTTATATATATATATATATATATATATATAATATTTTTATATATATATATATATATATATATATATATTTATTAATAATATTTTTTTTTTTTATATTTTTTTTTAAAT
>VUQK01013137.1:0-14916 GCA_015106715.1 Bujurquina vittata | reverse complement strand
GAGAGAGAGAGAGAGAGAGAGAGAGAGAGAGCAAATGTGTTATATTTTAAGTGATATTTATAGCTGTTCGGATGTGTCACTGCTATATGTTTGCTGGGCTTCCTTTGAATAAAAGGCTGTGATTAAAAACAGAAACACTGTTGCCTCTTGTTGTTACTCAGATGCACTAATTTCACTCACTTTTATTTGCAAAGCACTAGTTCACAACAGTAGTTGTCTCATGGCACTCTATTTTGTAAAGACCAAAGACCACAATATTATATAGAGAACAGAGGACTGAAAAGAGGAACACAGAGAGACCAAAGCACTCTGACATCTGCAAAACTGTTAATTTATGGACATCACAGATAAATATGTACTTTTTAAGGAGGCTGTGAGATGGATCCCATCAGCTAGTCTTTGTTATCTCAGAGATCACCACTGCTCTAAGAGTTCATGTTCCTTTGTGCCAGACCTGAAAACTTGTCCAGAAACTGTTTCCATACTCCACACAGGTGATACGCTGCATATGTATGATGATGACATAACCTCATGTTTTAATAATGAAGAAGTGGTACAAATTACATCCCTGTACTGAACAAGCTCAGTTTGTTTTGCGTATGTGTTGTCTTTCTGAGAAAGGGCTTTGGAGACGGTGCATCTAATGACCATGGACTGAATGTCAGGTGGATTCTCCTTCACTACTTACAGTATGTCTTCTGACAAATGTACAGTCTATTTATGGCATAATATTTTTAATTAAACATTATTTCACCACATCACAGATCTGTGATGTCCTGTTTGCGACCTGTTTGTGTGCATTTTTAAAGCAGCGCACAGGTTTGTTTGTTTTTAATCTGTGTGTGCTTCATTATCCCAAATACACAGCTGAGAGAAGAAGGATATGAGATATGATATGAGATTTTTTTTTGCAGCTACCCACTACAGCTACTGTGGTTTCCAGGACTTCATTCAAATTTTGATCGTTTACATTAAATTTAATGGACAGACCTGCTGCTGGCCATGAAATAATTAATCAGAATCTGGTAAGAGCTGAGTCCAGTGGGAGGGAAGAACATGCAATAACAAGATAATCCGGTTTCCAAAAAGAGTTGATGGTTAAAATGTAAGCACAAACTGAATGCATCAAATTGCAAATCATTTAAATCCAAGATTTTATTAAAAATGGACCAAGACAACATATGAAGGCAAAATCAAAGCCACCGACCCCTGATAACTTTCTTTTACACCACACATTCTGCAACAGAGGGAAATATTTTAAGTTAAAATTAGGTTTTAACTTTAGAAGAAAGAGCTTTACTTGTCACATACAGTGAAATTCAGCTTCTGCATTTAACCCATAACACAGACAATGTAGTACACAGTGGAGCAGGGGGCAGCTAGAAAGCACCTGGGGGGTTAGGGCCTTGCTCAGGAGCCTACAGTAATGCCAGCCCGAGGATTTGAACCAGGGTCCTCTCCGTGATGAACCTGCTAATAAAGCCTTTGCTTCGAGGCTTCCACTTTTCTCAGTGGTGGACTGGAGTGGTTTTATTTCCATGCACGAGTCTTTACAAAGCTTATACGTGCTGATTCTCTTTCACTATAGCACAAACATATGTACACATATTCTTAATGCCCTCATATGCTGACGCTGGATGGTCCTGTCTTGTCCTTTCAACCCCGCTACTAGTATATTTTTATATTCAAGTTAAGTTTAATTATTTAACTTAGTTTTAATGTAATCATTACATTTTACACAGACAGAGTAAACAGCACATAGAAAGTCCACCATCTGTGTAAGAAGTAGCGACTGAAAAGAGTCATACAGAACTTATACAAAACAAAGTAACACAAAAAAAGTTCATTCTTGTTCTTGTTCTGTTGTGATCTTACTTACTGATCTTCATATCTATCAGAAAACTAATATTGAAGTAGTATTGTCTATTGATCGTAAGACTTATTCCTTTAAAGAAGAAGACAACGAAGCAGAAGATGATGTTTTTATTGTCATATGTACAGTGGAAACAAAGTGGTTTTGACAAAACCGTGAAGTTCCTATTTTATCAGTCTCCTTTTATAACAGTTCTAATAAAAAAGTGCAAGCAATAAATGTGCAAACAATGGAATTCATTAAAAAGACCTGAGCTTGAAAGACCTGAGCCTGAGTTATACTTATGCGTGTGCAAGTTTGCAAATAGTTCTGTACAAATGAGTGCAATAGCAGATAATAATAGTACAGTAACAGTCAACAGTAGTGATGTGGTGGGACAGGGGCAGTGCTAATTGTTTTATTTGGGAGTCTGATGGCCTGTGGGTAGAAGCTATTTGAGAGTCTTTTAGTCCTTGATTTCAGGCTCTTGTAGCATCTACCTGAGGGCACATGTGTGAACAGACCATGTTGTGGGTGTGTATTGTCCTTAATGATGTTATGTGCCCTCCTGACGGCCCCGGTGGTGTAAATGTCCAGTGGTGATGGGAAGGCTGCTCCTGAGATGTACTGTGCAGTTTGTTTGTTTTAATCATACTCTAGCGATTCTTCCTGTCCTAAAGAGTGCAGCTTCCACGCCACGCTGTAATTGACGCAGCAATATCACTGTTAGATGTACATTTGTAAAAGCTACATTTTTGCTGTCATGCTAACTTTCCTTTTATTTCTCCCTAAAGCCTTTACTGATATTGTATAAGCTGTAAAATCCACTTAATATTAAGGAATTGGTTTAAGATAATTAAATTAATTTATAAATTACCTGGTGGCAGCTAGTTCAAAAATAAATTAAAACATTTGGTGAATAATGAAAAATGGGACAAGATTGGAAACCAATGTTGAATTGCTGTGGCCTCCAGCACTGTATTTTTTTTTTTAAAAAAAAGAAGGCATGATTCTGGATGTCAAACATCACTTCAGGAACACTTTGTGAAAAACGGTTTCTTTCAGACCTACAAATAAGGCCTAACCTACTGCTGCCAATAATCACTCCAATCAATTTCTCACTTTATAAACTTTTGCTAATAAATCAAATCTGATGGCATGCACGTCAAATAGTTGCCACTCTGCATATAGACATGTTATGAGCACTTAATTACCTGGTCATAAATGCACATCTCAAACCCTTCCTGATGCATCATGAACTTTAATTTTTAAGATTTTTTTTTCTCTTTTAGCTTCTTTTAGCCTCTCTTTCTTCTGGAATGCTGGTGCCTTTTACGGTGCACTTAGCTCAGTTTAAGCCAGAGGTTTTAGGCTAGCATCTATTTATGAAGTTTATTTTTTGGTAAGAGATCTTAAAAGGGTGCTATCTCTGACACAGGAGTCCAGGCAGGCATTCACTGTGAGAGAGGAGAGCGCAGGTAGTTTGAGAGAAACAGTGGAGAAAAGACCAGAATGTAGATGAGCCAAGTAGGTGAGTCGGCTTACTTGTGTTAGAGAGTGAAGTGCCTCGGGAGGGGGCACTGCTTTGGTTGAGGAGAGTGCTGGAGTTTGTAGGAGAGAGGGCAGGCAGGTGGTGGAGTGTACCAACGAGGTTTCCGGGGTGAATGAACTTGTTTGGTTTTGGCAGGTAAGTTGATGCGAGCAGGGACTACTCCTCAGCCAGTCAGGGAATACTGGAATATGTGAGAGTAAACACATTGGAACAGGGTCAGGCACATAGAAAAACCTGATTTCCACACTGTGTATGCAGACAATCTGGCGGAGGCTGGATGGAGTTCTGGAGTTCTTAAGTACTGGTGAGATGATGAAGTGAATGACCAACTGGTGCAGTGACTGAGGAGCAGAAGGTAGAGGGGTCCACACAGACTGGGGGTCATGCCTCCCCAAACCAGCCTAGACCTCAGAGAGAGCGAGAGAGAGAGCAAAAAAATACAAAACACAAGAGCAAATCAGGGCAAACCATGACACAGTGAAATTTGAAATGCTGCAGGCCACCGCTGATTGGTCACATACAATTATGTCATTATCTGTCTCGTAGCCTAATCTTTTGGCTGGGAGAAACCCAGGTGGTTCTGCAATCTCAAAGAGAGGCTTGCATCCTCAGTTACAGCTCCTCCAGAGCCTCCTCTCTCATCTCTCCTTTTCCCGCCTGCATTTTAGGAAAGGAGACATCCTTCACAAACTAGATCAGTGAGAAAATCCCAGTCATCCGGTTTGAGTGTTAGTCTTTTTTCCTTCAGTTTACTGCCTGTTTTATTTCATTTCATTTCTCAGTGTTTTTATTGGCAATCTTCACATGTGCCCTATTATAGCTCTCCTCAGTGTGAGACAACCACTCATGCTCACATTCTCTTGCTGTCAACAATTAAAAACCTTTTAACCAAATGGACAATATCCAAAAGAATAAACAGAAGCAACAGAATTCCTATAGGCTTTAAGTAACAACATTAAAACACTACCCAGATTATTGTGCCATTGCCTGCATATGTTCACTCCTTAGTTACAACAGTCTTGCCATACGCCTGTTCCACCGTAGCTGTTCCAGAGCGGTGGATTTTATCACACAGCAGGTGGAACAACAAATATAGATTGCACAATGTTCATTTTTCTGAGCACGTTTAAAGACTTCACAGCCAAAAACCTAAATGGAAAAGAGTTCTGCTTACTTTGAAAAATACCCCAAATAAAACACCAGAACCGGCAGTAAACAAATTGTGCAGCGATATATTTTTTGTTGTGTTCTAGCAGAAGCTGGAAAACAGGTCTAATGATTTTGTTTAAATAAGCGTTTACACGAGATTTATTAAGCAAGAGGAAGGGACGCTACACTGCATAGATGTGATGGAGATGCAGTTTGAGGTTTGAAATGTGCACACCAGCCTGAGAGTGGACTCGTGGCTGGAAGAGGTCAAAGTACTGTAATATAAGGAACTGCAGACAAGTGGACAAAAAGTAAGCATATCATTTGACACAACATGAATTTTGAGTACAGCAAAACCAACACGACAAATGTCCTGGGATACAATAAATGCTTTTTGGATTGCATACATAGCATGGTGGTACGGAGTGCGCACACAGAGACAAGCAGGAAAGAGCAGGCGACCGCGGTGATGGGAAGTGCTCATAAAAATGTAACACCTATAATTTGTGACACACAGCATCTGCTGATGAAAATTATGTGATGTTTTTGGAAGCCGCAGAAGAGCTACTGAATGATTGAACTTTCAAAATCTGTAAATCACCGACAATCTGTTGTTACCAAAATTACGTTCTCTCATCTAGGCTGAATTGGAAAACAACTGAGAAAAAAGGCTCTTTAACATACAGCATTTTGTACATAATTGTGATCACAGTAAGAATAGAAAGTGGAAAAGTCATAAATTAACAAAAGTATTGCAAGAAATCAAAAGAGTTCAAAATATATTATATATTATATATAATAAATAAAATGTGTGTCCTGCTTAGCACCAGTAATGTATCTTAATATACGTACTATATAAGAAAAATTCTCATATTATATTATCACAATGGCATGCCTCTTAGTGGAAATCATAAAACTGAACACCAGCCACCTAAAGAGGAGTTAATGAATTATAGCAAAACCTTAACTTGCTCAGAACAGCGTCTCTCATCTCTTACATTTGGTTTAGTCATTCTAAGCCTTCTGTCTCTATGTTCACACAGTGTGCTGTATGGCTCATCAGGCAAAGACTCTCACAAAGAGCCATGCTGTATCGTGAAAATTATTTTCTTCTAAGTATCATCAAAATGAAAATAACACAATAGAGGCTTCTTGCCCTGCTGGCAATGTTAGAGCAGCAGCGCTGAATTGTTCTGTAGGCTTGATTTGCTTGACCTTTTAGTGCTGCTTTTCTATTAACAAACAAGCGTAGACACCCACACAAGCAGACATAAAAAAGCAGGAAGGGCAGACAGATACCTCCTCACGATGTAACTGATAGTTTTGCAAGCGTTACGCTGCTCCATGAGGCTTTTGCCAGACAGAAAGGACCATCTTGGAGAGGCAGGAAGAAAGCTATAATGTAGAGCACATAAAACAGCATGTTTAGTAACAGGGAATCTATATGAGACGGAAAGACAGTTAATCCTTTGGTCTTTAATGTCTGGCAAACTGATTAAAACATGATGAACAGGTAAACCCTGTGCAAATACACACACGCGCACGCACGCACGCACACACACACACACACACACACACACACACACACACACACACACTAATGTGCCCATATGAACAGGTGCCAGCTTGTAGTATCCAGGTTAAAATTTCCTGTTCTGCTCCTGATTTTAACTCTAAGCTTCCTTTTGGATTTCATCTGTCATTTTATCTAAAAGGTGGCACTCTGCCGTCTTCCAAACGCTCACATCTCTCTCGCTCTCTCCTCCGTGCTCCTCTTTGATATCTCAAGTCAAAGCATTGTCATCTTGTCTTAAGCTATTAGCTCCTTCCTTTCCACACTTTCTGTGATATCCACGTCATCACTTGCAGCATGGAAGTTCTCCTACAGAAAACCAAACAAACAAGAAATCATGAAAAAGGGACCAGATGCTGTGTGCAGCGAGGGGCACAAAGGACTACGAGAGTAAACAGTTGTTAGAGATGTGGCAAAGGGAGTATATGAGTCATCTTCTGTGTGGTCTCATTTTTCTGCACGTCATGCAGGCTGACAGCCAGGTAACATCCTTGATAGTTTATTTTTGTGTCAGTAACTGCACTGTTGCATTTTACTCACTGAAACACCAGCATTATTCATTTTTCACATTTTTCACAAACCTTGAAATGCAATACTGCACGTGATGGACACTGCATTGCAATTTTCGTTGCTTTTCTTTTTTTTTTCTTTTTTTTAAAGCCAGGCTCAATTTAATATTTTGCAGCAAAATCAGCTTCTTTCACTTTAAGCTGGGGATTCCCTGATTACATATGTGACATGCAATTTTCCCATTCATGAAAAAATATAAATATATTATATAGGATTAGAGAAGGTCATCATTGCAAACCACTGGCGTGGGGTAACTATATTTTTTAAATGCCTCCAGATGACATTTTGTGAAGACTCATCTTACTATTAAATGATTAATTATGTTTGACATGCAAGCCTTGTGGAGACAATGACCTTTTTCCTGGCTGGTGTTCAAACTTCAAACTCTTCAAACCTGGACGGTGTACTGTGGTCCAAAAAGGCTGTGAACATGTAAAGAAATCATGAGATGCTATCATTTATACCCAGCAATATTTGCTAAATTCAAACTGAAATACTCACAAAATAACACTAGATCACCTGGTTCTGTCACTTTTTGGTGTGACTGGACCTGTAGAAGTGATGAAACATTCCTCTGGATGTTATACGTCTCAAAATGGGAGTAGCTTAAGGTGAATCGCACCTCAACAAGTTAAAGTGACAAATCTCTTTTGCCAGTGAGTGACAAATGCATAAAATTTGGTAAACATGTGACCTTTGAGGATAAGCAATCAGAAAGTGACCGCAGGAATGTTTCATTTTTGCAGTTATTAATGGAAGTCATCAGCACCACTCTCATTGCGGCGTTTGCACTTCTCTATTGCAAGCAAAGTGTACGATGCGAGAAGAAGACCACGAAAGAGTCATCCAGTTTATGTTTGTGTTACGATGCGTGTATTCTTGCAGAATCATGCCTTTGTTTGTTTAAAAGCTATAGACCTCCTGTTGAGATTATGAGCTTTTTGTTCTGGACAGCGAGGTCTGCCGGGAAACGAAATGAGGAGCAGGTGTGTTGCGATATGAAAGGCCACGCTGTCGGTGGTCTGCACTTATCACAGCTTCCCAGCATCAGCTTCTCTCTCTCTCTCCCTGTGCCACCTAATAACAATCTCTGCTGGGCCGCTCTCATCTCTTTACTGCTTTTCTCAGTCCTCTCCACTTTACTTGGAATCAAGCTGTTGCTCCTTTCCTTATTTCCTGATTTCATTCTCTGGCAAGAATTGCATTGTCCATTTCCAATAATGGCAGCCTGAATAAGGGTAATGCAAAATCTAACAGCGTTCCAGCACACACAGGCTCCTAATGTACAATTTCAACATGTGTTTTCGCTCTATTTAAACTCAAGTAAAAACATGATTCAAAATTTGTTTATTTATTGAAACTATATTTTCCCCAGAAAATGGGGAGAAACAACAAAAGTAAAAAATAAATAAATAAAATCAATGGAAAGGCTGTTGTGCTTTTTTATACTAAGAACATTGTAAAGTGCTTTAATGTTTGAAATAAAATATGGCACAGCTGGTGGGGAATGCTGAGAGAGAAAAAACACAACAATTACACATAATATTAAAGCAAACAAACAGGCAGCATTTTGTTAAAGTGGACCCAAGTGGACCTATGCTTATTTCCAGCGTCATATTTTTATTCAGGCACTCTACCAGGGTGGCTTTGTATGATTTCAAAAAGATCCTTATTTAGCTGTTCCTAGCTACAGACCTCCAGTTCATCCACAGTCTGAAAGAAGCTGTTTGACGTCAAGCCAGCTTTCTTCTGATTGCCTCAGGAAACAGAAAATTTGAGCAGCAGGTGGGCGGGGCTTCTGCATTCACAGAAAGAGCCGTCTGAGGTAAGCTGCCTTTCAGTAGAGATTTGAGGTGTAAACTGACACTTTTTAGGTCATGCATCTTTTCTTTCTTTCTTTCTTATATATTAAAATGTGCTTATGTGATACTTACTGTGTTTTTTCTGCCAGTAATTGCTAATAGGACACTAATCATACTGTATGGCAAGCATATCATTCAGCTTAAGGTATGATATTTCAGTGTAAAGTTCTGATAGGAAAAATGGTTGTAAGTATACACCTGTGTGTAACCTAAACTTTATGTTTCCTGTAGGATGGTCTGTGCTTGTGACAGTTGTCTTTTTTTTTTACCTTTTCTCCCTAGTATTAGCTTTAGAAAGATTAAGGACATTTTTAACTGTATATTTTGTATTTGAGTTTGTTCTCATATTAACTGGGCATGGTGCAATCCCAAAGTGGAGGCAAAGTCGGGCCTTGTATAGATCTTCACAATGTAATGATTTGCTGTGAATAGTATCATTTGGTTGCTGTGCTACCAACTATTCCAGTAGTGAGGTTTTAGTGTGTATATAATGCCCCTGTGGGATCATATCTATTTTACAACTTTCCTTTTTGATAAATCTTACAGTTTTTCATTCACTTATTTTACTCTGTTTATGCTCCACTCTGCATTTAGTAATTAGTTATTAATCTCTGGCTGTCTTTCACAGCATGTCTTTTGTCCTGTCTCTCTTCCCTCAAACCAAACCAGTCCCGGCAGATGGCTGCCCCTCCCTGAGCCTGGTTCTGTCGGAGGCTTCTTCCTGTTAAAAGGAAGTTTTTCCTTCCCACTGTTGCCAAGTGCTTGCTCATAGGGGGTTGCTTTAATTGTTGGGTTTTCTCTAATTATTGTACTGTTGTACTGATAAGCTCCACCCACCAGGGACCTGCAAGACACAAACAAACAAGCAAGCAGGCCCTAGCCAAGGCAGAGGGTCGTCACACTAATACCAAAATATCTCCTGTCAGTTCAATTCAGTTTCTTTTACACTGAGCTAGTTCACAACAATAGTTACTTGTAGGTGCTTTACTCTGCAAGGAAAAGGATCCACAATATTAACAATCACATTAACAAGCACTTGGGAATGGTGGGAAGGAAAAACTCTTTTTAAACAGGATGAGACCTCAAGAGGAACCAGGATTAGGGATGGGCAAGTTTGGGGTTGAGGGTAAAGAAAAGAGGGGAAAGAAGGACAGCATGGACAAAGACAAAACACAAATTATGAGAGAAACACACTGCATCATGGGAAGACAACAGTGTGAGCCTATAGCATGGTAAGTAAGTTTTGGTTCAAGTTAATCTAATCCAACCCTAACTATAGGCTTTATCCAAACGCTTATAGCTTCCCATTCTACTTTGAGACAATCTAGGAACTACAAGGGGTAGACTGAGTAGAGTTGGTACAGTTCTTACCTTTTCCAAAAGCTAGTGAATGAAAACAAGTTACATTTCATGTTTTATTCTAACGCTGCCCAAACCAGGTATGGATGAACCAGTAGCATGGTACAGCTGAAGCACCCATCCATAACCAATTCATTTCAAATGCAAATGCCTTTGAAACGACAAAGTCAACAAAATCTTTTGATTTCAGTTATTAATTTAATCTACTGAGCAACAGAAGAAAGCAGATCATTTGTAGATCACTGAACATTTGCAAATGGCTAGAAATATTTAATTATGTTTCATTTAATTGCTTTTTTTATTGAGCAACATTTGAAAATGATTCATTTAAAAAGAAATTGTAAACAGCAATAATAACACCGGAGGCTACGACTACATAACAATATGCTAATAAACCACTGAAAAAAATCATTCAGTCATTCGCCTACTCAGTCAGTCACTGGATGCCATAATATCTTCATCCTAGGAAACATGTCAGTTATTAGTAAATGGTACAAATATAATAAACATCAAATTATGTTTTAGTTCACTTTACACATTTTCAAAACATGACTCTTAATCATTCAACTTATTGTGCAACACAATTGGATTTTACGGCAGGCCCTGCTGAGACTTTGTGTCTCAGTTGTGGCCGACATCTCTTTCTATTGTCCAATAACCTTGAATAACATAAATCAGTGTTTAGAGCAGAGAATGACGATTACAATGATCTAAGTACAGTGATACACCAGGAGTTATTCAATGTGAAAGGGACATGGTGAAGTGAAACACTTACTTTTTGAGAAAAACAAAAATTACTTTGCCAACACCTTCGGCTCACCTACTCCAAATGTCCCGCAGTGAACGAGGACAGTAATTCATGTGTGCAGGGCAGCAATGACAGATCTGGCTTGTTAAACAACTGTTGTGCAAAGCAGTCAATGGTTTGAAAGAAAAGGGAAAAATTTAATCTGACTAATTCGGCATATTGCCAACCTGTTCAATACTACCTTATCTCTACGTTTCCTGAAGGCAACATTATGAAACAGATTTCGTTATTTTTTTTAAAAAATCCCAGGAACATATTCTAATTCCATTTGAACTGTAAAGATCTAATTTATCGTGACTTTTGTTTGTGTTTTTTTGTTTTCATGTCTAAAGATCAGTGCTTTTGCTTTGAGCTGAAATTTTCATTGCTTTGAGCAAAAGAACAGATCAAATGAAAAAAAAAAGAGAGAATTTATTTATGTTCAGAAGAAACACATCTCTGGTGTTTCTCCCTCTCTCGTCCACATTCACAGACAATTACTTGCCATTGCAGTTAATGTTATTTCACACCTTTCTTTTTAAAGCCACAATGAACTTCATGTAATCTCTGTATTGAATTAGTCCTTTCTATCACAGGTGCCTGTCATTGACAAACATTGTTGTCTATAACAGGGCTCTCCATAATATATGAGGGTGTGGATTTTCTCTGCCTGGCATTGAATTGTGTTCCCTCTGCAGAAATCAGTACCTGATTAGATGGAATACAAAATCAGTCTGTCTGACTGCTGAACTGCATAGCATGGCCTCATTGGAATACACTGGAGTACTTTCTCAGGATCAGCTGACTTAATTTAGCTTCTGTCTTCTGTCTCATTCAAAGGGCAATATTTATGTAATGATGATTAAAGTGTGGTTCACCCAGGGTGTGAGGAGGTTGGTGTCGAGCCATGTTAATTGCCTCCCAGAGCTCCTCTGAGTTTTGGTGCATTAAGATAACTTTCACACATCTGACTTTCTCTTTGGGCAATTTAAATGCTCTTTAGCTTTTTTGTGGTAACATTCAGAACCGTAATATCCTCATTCATTGTTGCTGATGAAAATAAAAATCACTAAAACTAAACTATGCCTTCATGTCAGTATATGAATGAACCAATACTAATGCAGCAGCCTTGCAATAAATTGTCTTCATCGTGTTTTGTTTTTTCTTATTTAGAAGTTTGATATGCTTTTGATATGTTTTAACATTTTGAAAGAGAAAGAGAAACAACATAACAAGGAAATGTTAATGTTTGTACATATGTTCATACTCAGTATTATGTTGACTGAAAGCATATTTTTCTTACAAAATATTTGATCAGGCAATATCTACCTGTTCTAACTACAGGATTACCAAACATTTTATGATGCTGATTAAGCGCCTTATGCACCAGTGCTTACCTTTACTGTCAATAGAATAGAATAGAATAGAATAGAATAGAATAGAATAGAGAGGTACCTTTGATTTTTTTCCGCCTCTCTCACCACAGGTCTCGCCTTACCCATGCTGTGCAGCTGGAGAACCAGACTGTGCAGCAGTAGGTCAGGAGGCTTTCAGTGGTGGCTCTGTAAAAGTTCACCAGCAAGTGTTGAGGGAGGTGGGAGTGCTTGAGCTTTCTGAGGAAGTAGAGTCTCTGTTGTGCCTTCCCCACTTGGTGTCGAGTGTTGAGAGCCCAGGTGAGGTCAGCAGAGATGTGCACCCCAAGGAACTCTCCACTCTCTCAGCATCCACTCCATTAATGTGGAGAGCGAAGGTCTCAGTGCGTGTGGATCTTCTAAAATCCACGACCATCTCCTTGGTTTTGTTGCGGTTCAATTCCAGGTTACTGTTTTTGCACCATACTGTCAGATGCTGGACCTCCTCCAGCATTGTGTTCAGTCACTATGTGGGTAAAAGAAAACAAAAGTAACGTGTGTAGATGGCAACATTTAAAAATGATCAACCTTCATACGGAACCAGAGGAGACGTTGAAACCAGACCATGCCAGGCCACAAGCTGGCGGTGTGTGTTTTGTAATGCAACAACATGTGCACAGACACTCCTACTTATAGGCATGTGTGAGATGGCAGGGATGAAAATTTATGTGTGGGCTACAAACTACAAAACCACCAAATTTCATGAGAATATTGACTGGGAGTTGCCATTCTAAATACGCTGCCATTTATGGTGACTACCATGAGCAGTATCTGGGAAACTGTCTCTCTTCCACACTGTCTTATTTGTCCTGTCTCTCTCCCCTCAGCCCCAGCCTGCCTAAGCCTGGTTCTGCTGGAGGTTTCTTCCTGTTAAAAATGAGTTTTTCCTTCCCACTGTCGCCAAGTGCTTGCTCATAGGGCGTTGTTTTGACTGTCGGGTTTTATTGTAGGTCTTTACCTTACAGTGTGAAGTGCCTTGAGGAGACTGTTTGTTGTGATTTCCCACTATATAAATACAATTGAATTGAACTGAATTAAAGGGGACGGCAGATGGAAAAGAGTTCCCGCACAACAGAAGTTCGATAATAAAGCTATAATGGAAAAGCATACTGATATATAATTTTATTGTTACTATGCAGGGCAAACCTGGCACAAGAAAATGCTATAAAAGGCACAAACAGAGGTCCACTTCAGTGACTGGAAGGTGAAGCCTAGCAAACAGATCAGCTACAACTAGCTGCACAAATACTTTTAAAGCAAAGCTAATTTTATGCCAGACCATAATCCATACCAACCCCTTTTTGTACTAGACTCTAACATGTTATTTTCATAGCTGGAGATGGACGTTTTAAAATGGAAGTCTATCGGGATTGACTCGGTTTTAGAGCCATTCCCAAGGAACTGCAGTTTCTGGCTCTTCTTGCACTGGCTTAATTATTTAACACCCCACACCTCACCCCAGGGATTTGACTTGGCAGCCACTGATTCCAAGCGCTTCTCTCCCCTCTTCCTATGCATCCCAAACGACTGCACATATGCACATAGAGCATGCCAGATTTGTTCATCATGTACCAGAGTCAGAATAGACTTTGTGCTTGTTAGCCTGTTGGCCTAAGGCAATATCCATGGCTGCCTGCAGACTTTTTAAGACTTACTGTAGCAGTTTGGTTGATTGAGAGTTGAGAACAAAGAAGGAAATTGCTTTACATCCATTTGATTAAACGATATTAAGTTTAGTGGGAATCCATACACCTTAAATCCAAAGGCATTGGATTTAAGGTGTATGGCATCTCTTTTTAAATTTTAGAAGTTCTATATCGAGTAAAATTAACATTTGACCCTTGCAGAATACTTTGACTGAAATTTCCTACAGGGCTATAACCTTAGAGGGAGATAATATCAAGTTGTTTTTCCACACTGCTAGTTAAGTCAAAATAGGTTCTGTGTCAGCAGCTCTGGTCCAGTTCCACATGCAGCAAAAAAGTTTGAAACCTTAAAAGATTAAAAAAACGTTTTTCCACTAATCTTTCCATCTATCTATCCATCTTTGATTTATCACAGTCTCAACAAATTTTTAAAAGAAGAAATGTTGCAGGTGCTAAAATGAGGCATTAATAAGACATTTTACAGCACTATGCAATGGTATGAATGAGCAGTATACAAATTGAATTAATGATTTTACTATTATTTTATAATTATTTATTTATTACTTTTATAATCTTGCATTTTTTGTGTTCTTTATAATAATTTGAGTGATCATCTTATAGGTTTCATGAAAAAGTGCATCTATGAATTGACAACATGAAGTATGAAGTATGCAGGTGGCCACAACAGGAGTTTTTCCACATTGAGAACGTAGTAAAAGATACTCAAGACAAAAATGAAGGAAAGTCTGTTAAACAAAATTAAGCTGAACGCCAGTTTAAATTGGACGGTCACATTCATTGCCTCTCAATAATACGCATCATGTTCTGTAATTGTGTTTCATTAAAATTAATATTTGAAAATATTTTCATTGCAACACTAATCACCGGCTACTGCCTTCACACAGATAAGAATGACTGTAAAAGTCACAGCAATGACTGGCTTGAATGACGCGCTAACTTGTGAGCTTCCTGTTCAGTGCAGATAGAAAAGAAGGCTGCAACCTTGAAGCCTGAGAGAATGTGAGTTGTTATTTAAGGTAAACCTTTCTCTGCAAAGAAAAAAAACATTAAAGCAATTCAAAGAAAGTTATGTAACCCAATGCCACCTACAATGAAGTGAAAAATGGCAATTCAATGCCAGCTGCAGCTTTAAG
>VUQK01013136.1:34833-45641 GCA_015106715.1 Bujurquina vittata | reverse complement strand
TTTTTTTTTAAAAAAAATATCCTACTCTTGGTGAAGCTTTTTCAAAAAAAAAAAGGGAAAAAAAAAAAAAAAAGCCAATGATGAAAAGTGTTAAAGAAAGAGGAAAAGAAAAGGAAGTGGGGACAACAGAAACTGAGGTAGATTCCTTAATTCATTTTACTAAGCGAAGAACAAGCAAACAGAACAAGTCAGGCCAGTAAAGACGAGAAACAGAAGCAAAGTGGGGGGTGGTGAGTTTGGAGGAAACTGAAAGTTGGTAGAATTGTGCATAAAGTCAAAAGTGAAAAGATCAAAATAGCAGAGGGTGAAACTAAAGGAAAACAGGAAGAAAAAAGGAAAGGAGGAGAAGAATTAATAGCATTTATTTCAGCGCACCATGTATCCCTCACCCTCCCTGTGGACCCAGGGACCGCGCACATGTCAGCACACCAGAGCGCATATGTTTCTACTATTACACGATAGGCTGTGGAGAAAATATAGAAAAACTGTATCTGTGTGTGCATTGGGAGGGGGCAGGAAAATAAAAGGGGTGGAGTAATATCGACAAAGCAGCCTTTCCAACAATGAGCTCCACCTTCACGTGCTTAAAGTTTTCCAGTCATGGCCCATTAGCCCCGCCCTGTCCCACCTCCTCTCAGCCTATTGCTTTTTTCACTTATTGAACAATGACAGTGTAACCTCAGAGGGAGCCAGACCTATCCACAGCAATACCGCCTTTTCTGTTGTAGATCATTGCAGCTTGCTTCTAGCTGTCTAAAAAAAAAAAGAAACATTTTTCTGACAACATGTAGCCTATCCATTTGTGGCTGCCTGCATGTTAGTGCCATGATGCTAATGTGGCTGCTAAGCCAGCAAGCATGTAATGATAATGGAAGGAAAAGATCATTTTCCTCACCTTCGAAAAAGGAATTTATGCTATATTCTGGATTACTGCACAGCAATTAGTAATAACAATTAGTCTATGGAAGCTTTAGCCACTGAAAGCAAGGGGTCAAGACTGTGATATTCAACACTCGTGTACCCCGAAAGTGATGTCACAAACCTATTGTAACCTCGTGGGCGACACTGCCGGGTTGAAGACACCACTGTAATCGTGTCAGTTCTTATTTAACTATTTCAATTACATATCTTTGCAGATTGCACTCAGGAAGATGTTGCAACAGCTTTAAAAGATGAGATTTTGTATTTCATGCCATACATGTATTTTGCCTCTGAAATGAATCGCCCTACATCTTGAAAAGTGTAGTGTTCCCCTTCTTTTCAGCTTAGGAAAGGAATCACTAACTTTTGCACTTTGGTGCTGAGATGTTAGTCCACATTGCTTTAAGGTTTTTGTCAAGCTAAAAATATACTACAAAAGACCAAATTCAATTCGATTCAATTCAGTGTTATTTATATAGCACCAAATCACAACAAACAGTTGCCTCAAGGCACCAAAACAGTAAGTTAATGAGTGCCCAGATCCCTGGTAAGACACTCTCTGATGGACTGTGCTCACTGCATTCATATTATATCAAATGTATTTAGACCAACTCTAAGTGAAGTGATGTGGCACGTTTTCTTATCTTACAAAAATGTCTTACTTGTATTGCTTGTGTGTTAAATCATTAGCAACAGCTGATCTTTAAACTGGGAAGGTACATGTTTCAAACGCTTTGAATGTTTGAATACCCCAGAGGCACGGGAGAGGAAACACTTTGTTCCATGCACACATGGTTGATGAGCCTGTCAGACAAACTGTGTGTGGGACTGATAAAATATAAGATACAGAATATCAGACTGAAATGAGGAAAGAGTGATGAGTTTATTTTGTTGCACTGTAGGCTTTTGGGTGTCTCTACTTTTGTGCTTTCAAAATTTGTACAAGCATAATGTACAAATTATGCTATTTAAGAGGGGTAGAGTGACAGACGGACATTAGAGAAAGGAGAGAAGAGTTGCATGTGTCCCATGTCAACAGCCTTTATATTTAGCTTTGTGTATATATATAAATATAGAGACAGAGCATCCTAAATAAATCTGAGACCCTTCCTTTTTGGTTCTCTTTCAGGGCTGGCATGGTTGTGGTTGTTACCAGGCATATTTTAGCTGTAGGGTCCCTGCATGGTGGATCTTCTATCTTTATCAGTTAAATATAGTCATAGTTCAATCGTGTGCAGACCTACTGTTATATCACACAGTCTGCAGCACTTTTCACTTTGCTTGTGTCTGGGTATGTCCCACTGTATAAAGCTAGATATAAAATGTTTGTAGTTTATAAACACTGGGACTTGCATGGATTAAAAAGATGCTACCATGATATTAGCCATCAGTTTGTGGACTATGATATTGAATTACGGTATTTGAGTCTGGCATTTCAGGCTGTTACCATTTTTTTCAGGGTAGAGCAAAATCATAAGGTGCTTCAGGCATAAGAGGTGGCAGATTAGTATAACTTTGGCAATAGTGAGATCGTCTCTCATTCTCAATGTGCCTCATTTGGCTGACTGAAGTTCCCTTAACATTGCATTTAAATGCACTGGATAAGAAACAAAAGCAAAACACATTTGACATAAAAACAGAAGCCATACAGCAATATTTCATGGTGTGAGATGAGAATGTGTTGGACAAAGAACAAAGCGTAAAACCAAAGCTAACTTCACTGGCATCTTCCAGGTAGCTTCTTTTAAGTCTCTCTTATATATGAGAGATATGCAAAAATCTGCAGTATTTCCAAGAATCTAATAGCATGTGCACCAAAACTAAGAATTTGTGTCTCTTTACTTGCCATTCAGGGCAATCGGTCACATTCTTTTCTTTCATGGCGAATTTTGCCATTGACTTTTAATGAGCTTCACAAGGCAGATCATCACAAGCTGTTCCATTCTGACTTGGACTCCAATGCCACTCTTTGGGATTAAAAATGCAAACTATTTTCAAAGCCCCGGCCCTCTGGCTACAACAAAGCTCTAAGATTTTGATCCCAGAATGATATATTGATACAAAAGTCAGATTTATGTGAAGAATCCCTTTAGCTGAAAATGACACAGATAAAAAAGGCTGAAAAGTGAGAGCTAAGAGACTCTCATGCCAAACATATGGCTTTCTATATAAAAATGCTGGAGCAGAAGAAAGCGAATAAGCCAGTTGGCCATTACTTTGTAATTCCTTGCTGCTCTTAATGACACTCTGTTGATGCCTTTATTGATTTTCAGCTAGGCTCACTCTATCTCCTGCTGTTACCATCTGCCTCAGCTCGAGATTTTGGCTTTGCAGTCCTATTGCTTTCACAGATAGAAACACCGCTGATTGCTATTACATAGTGTTTGTACGTCTCTTCAAACCAACACTGTTGGAGTGGAAACTGACCCTGTAGTTTGTGTTCCCATAAAGGATATTCAAAATGATGCCATATCCTGTGGAAGAATGGGTTGTATTCTTTCACGAGGGTTCCAGATGGCTGCAACATCAATGCCAGTGCATGCTGCAGGTTTCTGGCAGTTACGGTAGCTCACTATCCCATTAGCACATATTTACTTTTGTGGTTCAGTGTCTTCTAATGGCTGTTTGCCCATGTTTAGACAAAATGCTGTAAAAACCCAGAGTTTGATCTGAGTTCAGTCTAGCATCACCATTGTCCAGCCACTGGAAAAAAAGGTCAACATTTCATTGTAATTTTGTTGTTTTTTGGGGGCAAAGATGATGCAATAAATCTTAATAAACTACAAATGAACGTAGAGCCCTTTCAAATGGGGCAATCGTGACGTCCCACACTTTGAGTGGCTCTAGTTCAGTCTAGCCTTTTTCCAGCGGATGTGAAGAAATCAGGAAATATGAAGGAAACCTCCACAAATATGGGTCAACTAGTTGAATCTGTGTCAAGCTAGTTGAAGGTGAGGAGGCCTGACCAGCATGGATATAGCAAATAGTTGACAGAACTGCTGAATCTGCGCACCAGATCCGACTTTCTCACCGCAGTTGAAATAGCAGACCAGCTAACTTCCTCTTAAGGATTCTTCAATATGCACAGTGTACTGCAAAGCCAATTTTTCACGCTGCACTAAACTTGGCGTTTGACATGCTGATGAAAAGTTGGTGAGAAAAATTCCTTCATTGGGTTTAACTTAGAACCGCTGGAGGTAATGGTAGGGAAAAGGATGTCAGCAAACTATGCGCCATATTAAACTCAGTGACCTCCTCCTTCATGCCATGCTGTCAGTGTAATGAAGCTCGTTCTGTTACCAGATAATTCCACTAAGGTGTGCCAAGGAGTGCCTGAAGCACTGATTTGTGCCACAGAGGATGATTTGTCTGTCAGTCTCACTGTCTTTTTGTCTAGCTAATGTATGTGCAGCACTGTTTACAACCCTGATACATATTATTACTATTCCACTAGATCTATTCTTTGTTTGTCTCTTGCTCTTCTGAGTGCATGAAGTACTGCTATTTTGTCAATGCTATGAAGTGGAACCTCCAAAATTACTGTGTGCAATGAACTTCTAGTTTCATTACCATTAAAATGGTTGTTTTGAAGATGGGGTTCAGATCTGCAACCGCTCACAATCAGCTGCCATCTTCAAAGTGACTTTGGTGCATCAAGACGGCGATAAAATGGCAATAAAACTGAGTCAGTCTGCTAATGTATCAGATTGCAATCACTTGGCAATTAAATACAATCTGTTTGTGATAATATCCATATTAACTCTAATATTGCTGAATTGGCAGAAACTGGTTATTGGTCTATTGCTAATTTGTTGCTGCAAATCTGTTGACATATAAATACGCAGAAATTCAACTATCTACATTCAAAGTCCAGCCAGAACCTCACAGATTTGAAACATAAATTCTTCCACGAATAATAATATAGTTTCCGCCGGATGGGGCTTTAACTACAAAATGATATGGACACTTAGCAAGGAATATAACCAGGCGAGAATACAACCAGTTGAGAAGAGTCGGCTGCTGCAAAGAGTCATTGCAGACGAGTTGCATTCATTAGGACAAGCTGACTGCGATTGATTGCAGACTGATTGCTGGCAATCGGGCTGATTTTATAAGTTTGGCAGCAATTATTTGTGTTTGAGATTGCAGTCAGTCTGAGCTGAACTGCAACTGTTTGGAGGTAGGTTGCCTCCGAACTGGTGATCTGTAAGCATATTGCCATCTTATTTTTACTTTGGTGTGACTGAGCCATTAGGTTTGACTAGCAAAACTAAACTACTGGTTTGGGTTTTAAAGTGACACATTGAGAGCAGCAACTCTGCAGGCTGCACTATTAGTTAAAATAAGATGTCTGATTAATAGTCTGAAGGTGATGAGTTGAGACTGAGGCCGCCAGCTGTCTTTGCACCTTTTATCTATCTGTTTGAGTCATCTGTGATAATTTTGCAGTCTGATTATTTTCCCAAGTTCTCCAGAATCCATCTTTTAGCGTGTTCTGACATCATCTCAAATCCCCCAGCTGTGTGCCAAACTAGCACAAAACTAACTGTAGAAAATGTTAAGTCATCTTGTTTAATTCACTCGGCTCATTATTTCACCCCCCCCCCCCTTCTTTCTGAGCATATTAGAGACACACTTTGCCTGCCACAGTAGGCTTTTTAACAACTTTCTCAGTGTACATTTTTAACTCAGTGGGTTGTATAGCTTAATAGTCTTTGAGAAGACAAAGTCCCCTCCTCTTCACTGGCCGCCCACCCTCCTCGTAATTTTCTGAAGATTCTGGAAAGTGCTACCTCATCCTTTCTATAAACCCCCCCAAAATAAACCCTGAGCAAAGCTTTATGTGCGACTTGCTGAAGTGTTTCCACCTCCGCTGAAACTAGATTGTTAAAGGCTCCTCAGTGTTCATTTGTACACTGCAGTCCACTTTTAACACAAATGCTGAAAATGTCTTCTGTGCTTATGATAGAGTCGTTACCACTGTCACTCCATCTTTGGCCTTTTTCATGCCTTTCTCTTGATTCTGCCGTCAAGGCCTCAAGAGTGATCAGACAGAAAATCAGTTACAGCATTCAAGTATGAAACCTTTCTTTACATCTGATAAAAAGTGCAATCTTTCTTTCTCACACACATACACATGTGCACATGCGTACACATCTGCTTGGAATGTGGTGGGGGCCAATACTGCAAAGAGGACAGAAAATGTCGTGAGGGCACGCAGGAAGGAGAAGGGGGTGCATAAAAGGGAAAGAGATCAGTGGAAAAAATATGAATGGAAGGGGAAAAGTAGACAGCAAGCAGTATGATGGGCCCGGGGACTATAAACCCGGAGATGACAGTCTAAAATCAGAAGATCTGGAGTAAGCTTCATCAGAGCTCTGCACACATGCCCTAAGAGTTCAGCACGCATCACTAATGCACACTTCAAAGGGCAGAGCTCAGGCAGGCCAGGAACAGTCTAGACACGCTCTTCCCATCACACCATCCAGTACCCCTCTGTTCATGTTGGCCTCTTTCCACTTCAAGTTTCCTTTTTTTCCATCTAGGTGTCTCCCTTTCCATTTTGCTTTTTTTGGCAACAGTGACTGTTTATCATTGTTTTTCATTTCAATTCATACATCTGATTTTAAGCGGGTTCGGGTATAATGTGTTTTATGTTCGCTACGCATATGCAGGGCTGTTGCAGGTGGGGGATGAATAGAAATGCAGATGTAGCAGAGTTTTTTTTTTTTTTTTTCAGGCCAAGCAAGTGAGGGCAGACAGGACACAGGCACAAACACGGAAGCCAGAAACATTGTCTGGCTAATGTACTCGGTGCTTATAATACATCATCTGGATACACAAACAAAAAAGAATCAAATCTCAGGACAATCTATAAAAATTTGTTGTCACATTTCACGGCCAGAAATCAGATGCTAAAGTCCACAGGATTACTAGGAGAAGTTCTCGTCAAGGAGCAATGACTGTGTTTACGGTGTGGTGGATTCACTGAACACATAAACTCATGCAGGTGAAGGGGTTTTAAGGGAGAATAAAATGTCAACACAGAAGAGAAGGTCCTATAATGAGAAAAGGAAAAGGACAAGGAAGGAATAGGGAGCGAAACCTAGAGAGAGTTAATGAGTAGCTCCCACTGAGTAGTAGGAAAATCCCCTTCTTCTCCTCTCCCTTTCTCATCAGTGGTTCCAGTCTTTGTCTGATTGGGACTGAACTGGTCTGAACCAAATTTAGACACTAAGCAGAATATTCCACTAATATCCACTGACATAATTCTGGATGATTTTGGCTCAAAATGTTCCGTCAGTATCTCAGCATTTACAGTTTATGCCTTGTTTATGGAGTGCATTACCTACGTCTGAGCCACTCTCTTGTAGTCTGGACTTATATGAGAGGAAAATCTTTTACAGACTTTTTTTTTTTTTTAGTCATTCAGAGATTTGCGGTGTACTCGTGTGAGTGCGTCACCAACCACATGAAGCAGGCATCAGACTACGATTTCTGACACGTTGCCCCCTGCTACCAGTCTTTCACAACCAGACTATCATGTCCTGTGGCTGTCTGCATATTTTGGGCATCACTTGTGCCCATATGTCTTTTAACAAAGGCACAAAAACACTTTTAAACCATATGGGTTTTCCCACTGAACATAGTCCATTTTCATCACGTGTATCCCTTACAACCCCCCCACCCTCCACCTCCCATTCTGTCCTCTGTTCCCTCCCTCTTCTTTCCACTGAAAAAGACCCTCCTCCCATTCTCTTTTTTCCCAACTGTGCTTTCACCAGAGGACATCTGGATTTCCAGTGCAGACTATTACATAGTAACAGCTCCAGCTTTTATGATCTTAGCAAGAGAAGTGGCAAGTAACAGCCATAAAATGACAGACATCCAAGAAGTGGTATTACAGTATTTGGCATGTTATGAATGGGCAAATTGTGCCCGTATGTTCCTTTCTTGTAAGCTTTGATAAAAAAAAAATGTTGATTTTTAAAAATGTACTCAAGCAGTAAATTCACAACAAATTCCCACCACTGTGCTGTGATCTCCATTCCAGACATTGTGTTTATCAAGACCAATAAGGCTTGGGCATGAGCTGAAAAGTTAAGATTTTCCATAGGAGTGCTGCCAAACCTCAATGAAATGTTTGTGATGAATCATATGAGATGGAAAGTGTATCAAACAGGAGCAGCAGGACAATTAGCCGGAAAAAGATGAGCAATGGAAAGGACGTGCACATGTATGGATTGTATATGTGCGTGTGCATGTTGTTGTGTGTGCATCCTGCACGACTTGGGATGCTTGTACAAACGTGCCAGAAATCCATTACACCTTGTAAAGTCTTGAAGGATACCAGTGGGAAAGGGTGATTGGTGCTTTTAAATTAAGTCTGTCAGGTTCAGAGCTTCCTCTTTCCTGCATGCAGTTCCACCTAGCTTTTAATACTTCTCTTCATGCATGACATAAACATAGGATTTTCTTAAGCGGCATAAAGGACTGAGGTGAAAAGGATTCCTTCCTTAGGCATAAAACACCATGGGGAAATAGTTTGAATATCTGAAACGGGTGCTTCTGGAATTCAGAAAGACCTATTCACTGCACCAGGACAAAGCCATATTACACTTGTGAGTGCGTGTGAGCACATCTGCTAGGCAGATATGGGGATGGACATGAGATGAAGAACAGTCTAGGGTCTATCAGGCAGTTATCAGTCCTTGCTTTTTGTTAACTTTATACAATATTGGATTAAAAAAAGGTTTAACATTACGGTAACTAGAACGTTTCCTCCAGACTGGAGTCAGTCATAAGGCTAAGAATTTCTCCACCAAGAAATTCGAGAAAGACACAAAATGGCTCCAAGTGTCTCCTCTCTAAACGGCTTATAGGAGCTTCATACACAAAACGCTTTGTGAAGCTCAGTGAAAAGATGAAACTTTAAGAAACACTAAAACCAATAAGAACATTGTTAAGTCAAAAGGGAAATGTGGTTAAATATATGGGCATCAATCCAAAACTATGGGATACATCTACTCATGGCTGCCTGGTAAAGTTTGAAAATGAGCTCTGAAAGACTACCAGGATTCTTTATGTATAAAGTCAAAAAATATTCACGTGCACTAGTCTAGATTAGTTAAGCTGTTTTCACATTTGGGAAATAGCCCTGAACTTACAAATATATAAATAATAGTTGGACTGGACAGTAAACAACTTTTACTGTGCCTTATAGTACAAAGTCTTTAAAATCTGGCTAAACCCATCTAACACTATAGCGCAGGTAAACGTCCTGGAGAATTCTCAGCAAGCAAATGGAAGACATGTGTCCCAGCTAGTGACTAAACCAAACAGAGCACGAACAGAAGTAAAAATCTAGTGTAACGTAGAAAAACTTCAGTTATGTGCTGTAGTGGCTGGATTCTTCTGAAAGCAGAGATTATTTTTGTACACATGGACAAAAATTGATCAGTAGAAGAATGGCTAGCTAATATTTAAAATTGTGGCTTAAAATAGTAATGAGTAGCAGGCCACTTGGGCCTCAGTTTGCATTGCACTTTGCATTATTTAAGTTCTATTTAGTACTCATAGATTTTTGGGCGCCTTTATGTTTAGCTCCAGCAGTGTTTTCCTGTTTCTCCCTCGGTCTCATCTTTCTGTGGTTGTGCTCCAGATTTAATGTCTTCTTCTCTTTGTTTAGTATTGGTCTTTTGGTTACTTCCTGTTTTACTTTAATGGTTAGTTAAATTGTACGCTGTGGTATTTTTGCTTCTTTAATTGTCATCACCTGTGTTAATTATGTTCAGCTGTGTCTTGGTCCCCACCTATCATGAGTTACCTATCAGCCCACAGTGGATTTTGGTGTACCTTTTTTTTTTTATCAATTAAAGCTTGCTTTCTGGGTCCTTAACACTAAAATTAGGCCCCATTCCCTTTTGAACATGAAATGGTCAAAAGAAAATCTCATCATGTGAATTACATTTTATATGTATTAACACATTACTTATGTGTTCAGAAATAGAGATCTGATTGATTGGTTGATTGATTGATTGATTTATAACATCTGCAAAACACTTAAAAGAAGAGTGAGATGTTGCTTACTGTCCTCCTTATAGTCAGAATAATGGGCTCTTTCATGGTGCTGTTGTGGTCTTGTTTTCTGTCCTATTTTGGCAACACCACATTATAAGTTATAAATCTGATTGTTACTGCATTCCAAAATGTGTATGTGTGTAAAGTGTCAATTTCCTATGGTTGGTGCGTGAAAGTTGGTTGCACTGCTAAAAGCCACGCTACATTTACAAACAGACTGATTTGTTTCCTGCACGAGCATCTCGTCTCATTGATCAGTTCTGTCTCATCAGTGAGCTAATGTGGGTAGGCTGGCAAAGTTAGCTAACACTGACTCGTTGGTTTTGGGGAGGGTATAAATGATTTAACTTAAAATATGGCTCAGTGGGTCAAAATAGTCAATTCAGCATCATGATGCATTTGCTCCACTGACTCCATTGCTCAGGTGCCTATAATGGGCAATTTGAAGGTCAATGATCAAATGCAGTTTTCTACAAAATTAGAACATTGACAGTAATTAATTCAACTCAATTTTATTTATATAAATCACAAATCATAACAAACAGTCGCCTCAAAGTGCATGAATTAAGGGTTGGGTTCTTACAGTGTGACTGCAGCAATGACAAACATCCACAAACAAACCAATAAGAATACCACAATAATGACTCAGAATACACTGGGGATGCCATATGTGCCATTGGCAGATTGAGGTCAAACAACACACACATGTGAACTCACAAAATAAATGGAGAAAAAGGGGAAAAAGGGGGGGGGGGATAAGATTGCCGAAAATGCAAGAAAAATACAATTAACTTCAAAGTGTAGCT
>VUQK01013136.1:0-23392 GCA_015106715.1 Bujurquina vittata | reverse complement strand
TTGTCTCTCTATCCTCATCTTTTCTCTCTATCCCCCCCTCAGCCCTCAAACCATGGCCACCCTCCCTGAGCGCCTGGTCCTGCTGGAGTTGCTTCATGTTAAAAGGGAGATTTTTTCCCCCTCTGCTATCACCAACAGCTTTCAGTACCTTGAGAAAACTATTATTGTAAACTGGGAATGCATCAGGAAAACTAAACAGAAAATGGTTTACGTTAAAGCACAGTTATAGGTTTCTGAGACATTTTCCCCAACCTACAAACACCCACCTCTGCTCCTCTAGATAAAGACTGTATGTGAAATGTGGAAATTCTGTTGCATAGTTGCTTTTACTCCCTTCAAATAAACAAAGTAAAAACTAAAGAATCAACTTTTTATTAACTTATATTTTGGTACTAATAAAAAACAAAATGCAGCTTGTAATAAAATAGATGAGCACATTATTTCATTATAAATTCAACAGGTTTAAAGCATATAGAAAGCTAATTAACAAAGAGAAAAATATTAACTTTGTATGGGTTATTCCTTAAAGTAAAGTTTGATTGCTTTAAGAGCGATCAAATACTTAGTTGGTTATAAATAGCTGCACATTTTCACATATATACTGCGTAAAAGATGAAAGTTAAATGTGATCATGGCTTAATATAGCCGATGGTTGGATTAGTAACACCTGCACAACACACTTTCTCGCAGTCCCATGACAATCAGGTCCACCTTTGAGACCCCTTTCAGATGAAACAGCACGCCTTTGTTCATGATCTGTCCCAAAAGAAGTTTGCTTTTCCCGCTCTGATCCACGTCTCTGGAAATAGCGGACTCCATGTAAAAGAATTCCGAGCGCAACAATTGTAGGCGTGCAACTTTCACCTCAACTTTTCCTCCCACCCTCGGCCAATAACAGGGCTGGCCCTAATAAACGGGCTCCTCTGATTTGCCTGAGTCTCCTGTCCGCAATGTGAGTGACAGCCTGGGGGGAAGACTTTTTTTCCTCGTGTGTGCGTGTGTGTGTGTGTGTGTGTTGCCCCGTTCACTTGAAGGGGCTCTACGTGACGACTGAAAGAGAGGGGCCAACACTTGAGATCGGAGGCGCAGCGGTGCAGGACAGTTGAGCAGAGCAGAGAGGAGAGGAGTGCGGGAGAGACGGTGGCCGTCCGTCAACCAGCTGGGGGAACACACACTAACAAACCCGTATGGCTGCTTGAGACATAACGATACACCCCCCCTCCCCCTTTTTTCTCTGGAACTTTTTTTTTGGCTTTTAGTTTTTGTCCTGAACAGAAGTTGTTGCAAGCCTAATTAGTTGCTCCAAGTTGAAAAAGTGAATCCACTTTTGCCGTGGACGTCTCCGGCGGTCATGGATACCCATATAAGATGGAAAGTTAAACGGAGGATAAGGGACGCCCAAATCACTTTATCGGTGATTCTCCTTTTTGTCACGTCGCAAGCAAGTTCAGGTGAGATGCAGCTGTGTGGTTTTGTGGATACACTTTGGAGGAGCGCTGCGCTGAAAAGTTTTCCCCCTTTTGCGCATAGTGGATCACAGATATCTGCCCCCCCCCCTCTCCGCTTTCGGTGCCTTAATGTATTCAGCTTGCTGTGTCCCGAAACTATGGGAACTTGTCAAAAGAATTAAAAGACTGCCTTTGGAGGTTTTTGACACTAAGCGTTTCTTCTGAGAAGAGCCTTTAAAGAAATGTCCACTTATTCTGTCCGTGATGTGCATAAAAACCGGTCTGCAAAGTCGTGCATAGGATTTTGCCGATGCAGCATCTAAGAGCTGAAGAGTTTAGGTGCATTGTTGTAGGAAATATATGCATCAGTTACTAACTGTTAGAAGTAACTTTTTTTTGCATGCTTATTGTGTAGGAATAACTGCTGTGGTGCAGCTTAAGTCTAAATACTCATTTTCTATTGCTTCCCCCCCCAGTAGATGAGAAGGATGAGTATAATTTTCATAAGAAGGAGGGGCTGAAGCTCCTCTGAAGTGGTAGGGTGGAGCCGCATTAAGGCCTCCACATCAGGGGACAGTTGCTAAAGCACTGGGCCCCTACACTGAGGCTCAAGCAGACACATCTTTCACTGAAATGCATTCTACAAATTCTCCCAATGCTTCTCAGTAACAGTGATACAACTCATGTCTGGAGACATGAATATAAAAGTTTGGTGTCTCAGTTAGAGGCCGGCTTATTTTAATTGGAGAAGTGACCACTCTTTGTCTCAGTGCTGAGAGGCCATTCAGTTGGGTTCATGTTTGGCCTATATGTATTATTAGCACCTGAAGACTGCCTGGCATGGGTAGTGGGCTGGCTGTGGGATGTGAGGGTCTGACACAGGACATTGGGATGAACAGATGGCTTCTTCTGTCTGCTTACGGCAGTTCAAAAGTGTCCATGATTGTGCTGATGGTGTGTTGTGAGGCCTGATTAGAGCCCAATGCAGTGTTATAAGTTCAGTCCACTTCAGAAAGTAAGCCATGAGAAAAAAAAAACTGTGAGGATGAAGTGGTTTTATAGTCTCGTACCATTAAAAGTATTATAAAGAAATCACTGCAGAGTGTTTATTTTCATGTTTCCTATAAACACTGATTGTTAACTGAACAAGACTTGGGTCCCTGTATGCTGGCTGGATTCAGATCTGGGTCATTTTTGATGACTGAGGAGGAGTTGAATTTTTGGTGGGACATTAAAGAGCATAGGCTTGAGGTCATTTTGATGTTGGAGGCTGGATTTAATCATCTTTCAAAACTGACAAAGAGGAACCAGATTTTTGTAAGTAATCCCTGAGGGTACTGGTACATTTTATGAAACTTGATACTTGACACATTCCAGACAGGAAATGCTTCATGACTGATTACTAGAAGCATGCCAACTCCATGCAAGTTTGTTTTTTATTAATTATTCTGTCCATCAGATTTTTAAGATTTTTACTTTTTTTTTACTTATTTGTTTTCAGTTGAACACTGTGCAATGCAAGCATTAACTCCAGGTTTTGCCATTATCATTATTTTTTAAATAAAAATGATACTTTTTGTTTAACCAAAGTTTTTTAAAAACTTTTACCAGCAATCTTTTCTAGAGCTTTTCACCACCACATTAGACAAATGGTCTACAAATAATTACTGTCACTTTTCTCATTGACCCAAGCCTTGCGGCCTCCTAGCCTTAGGGAGGACCAGAATATATAACTGAAGACTGGTAGAGACCTGCCCAGACATGCAATACTGATTGTTTTAGGTCTTGGCAGCTATGGTTAAAATAATTAAGTACATTGAAAAAAGATGATATTGCATTCATGTTTCATCACCAGGTATTTATGTTTGTATATTTTTTGGTCTAAAAGCTAATTCCACAATCAGATAATATATATTGTATTCATAAATGTATTTCCTATAGCTATAAAGCATATAATGCTGCACAAAAACATTTAGCATCATGTTTGCACAGTGGCCTTTTTATCCAGGGAAAAGTAGCATTTCTATGCAACCATCAGTCTGTCAGCTCATGGGATGCAAGTTGAGTATTCATTTTTTGTTTAGCCCTGTTTTGGACTCCACCAGCTTGCTAAATGATCCGCTAACTAGCTAGTTGCTAACTATATGTGATTCATCAGAGCTTTTTCCACTGTAAACAGCTGGCGTGCAGTGCACTTTGAAACACAGAATATGGGACAATGAACTAATACTAAAAAGCAGTAAGGAGAAAGATGCTAATAATAATAATATACATTATACATTGTAATATTTTACACACTACCAAGTTGTTACAAGTTTGCCGTAAACTGATGATGTACAGGATGAGCACACTAGAGGTCATTTGATCTTTTTAGTAGCCCTGAGCTCATAGTTGTTTAGAAAGATCCTCTTGTCTTGGTATTTGTGAGGGAAAACCTCAGTTTAAAGCTATGTGAAAACCGGTAATAACAGCAAGCCCTGGTCAAGAATGAGAAGAGAGGTCAGAGTTCAAAGGTGACTGCTGTCAGGTTTACAGTTTCACTGCCTGAAGAAAGGCATTCTTTATAGTGTAGCTCCTCTCATCTTTGTGTCACTTAATTCTTCACAGACTCTTGAAGATGGCAGGGAAAGATGTATGCTTTTCCTGCAACAGTCTGAAGTCTGAAAGACAATCTTTAAATGTAAATGCAGGATTTAAATTAGGATTCACTGATATAAAGTGATTTGTCTGTCTGCCTTATAGCTTATTGATGTCTGTGAGACATGCATAGATGCTCTAAACCAAATCTAGCTTATCTTACAACTGGTTTCCTTCGTGTTTCTGCTGACTTGTGTTTTCTTTTATTTGGTTTCCTCAATCAATGGAGTCCTTTCACAAGTATTTGAAAATCTGTTTAGACTTCTCTCCCTTTGGTTTGTTGTCATTAATTAAGAAAACATTTTTTTTGGATTGCGCTTGTTAATAACAGACATTTACACCGGGTCAGATCCGTCTTGTAGAGAGTATTTTCATCATCAGAAATGCTGAAATAACATTCTTTGAATACCTTGTGCAAATGAAAACATGAATGGGTTTTGGCCAAAGCTACCAAGGGTAATGGAAGTATTGGAAGGACAAGGTGATACGCTTAGAAATCACAAAATATAGCAATGAATTTCAGTACATATTCAGAAACGATATTCGTTTAAATACTGTATAAACTTTAAAGAAATATAGAGAAGAAAGCCTTGCTGTTTCACTGAGTTCCTTCCCATCTGGATTTGATAAGTTCCATTGTGCTGTCTGCTAAGCCCTTCAAAAAGCCAGAAAAAATGGCTTCCAGATGTTTTCTTCCCATTCTATGTGGAACAGGGGACCATGCTTTTTTTTTTTTTTTCCAAGCGTAAAATACACCATTCTGCACTGGTTTTAGAGAAGATTTCTAATCAAATCACATCTGCAGTCTTAGAGCAGATCTTATAAAAAACAATACTGGTATGCCTTACATTTCAGCAAAGTTTGCACATACATTATTAAAAGGTTCTTTCTGTTTGAGCAAGCCAGGTTTATGGTGGGGTTAAAGGTCGACTACAGCTGGTTCACAGCTGTTTTTTAAATTATAGTCCTATATCTGGGCAACTTGTTTGTGAAAGGAACTTTTATGGATTAGTCAGTTATTGGATTCCCCCCCCCCATCTTCATGAGCCCAATTAGAAAAGTTCATAGAAGTAACAGAGTCCATACACAACTGAACAAATGACATAACTTCCTGTTGGGTTGTTTGTGACTATTACAGGATGGTGACAGCTGTCCACAACTGCGTATCAGTTTCCATAAATTAAAATCAAATTAAAGGCCAGTTCTTCATTTACACCAGTGGGGTTTTAACCAAACACAGCTCGTCAAATATGGATATTTAGATTACCATCACATATCTGCCTTAGTTTGAGTCTTCTAGTGAGACTTGTAACTGTACTTTTTGCCTGGGATTTCTAGAGTGTGTTTCTCACTTACCTTGAAGTGGCACTCCTGAGGTCACGTCAAACTCAATCAGATAAATGGCGATGAGAAAAAGGGGCTTCCTGTGTGTGCCTATTGCTATGGCGCTGAGGAAGGAATCTGATTTAGCTATGCTGCGGGGAGAAGCAGTGACCCTGCAACTGGCATGTGCCACTTCAGCCCTGTAAATGCAGGCTTTGTGGAAATGACTCTGTAAATCAGCCGTAATGCCTGATAATAGCACGGAAGATAAAACAAAATATGCGGGACAAGTTTTTGACCCAGTGTCAGAGTTAAGGAGAACCTTTGTGTAGCACAAACAGTTCATTATTTGCCATATCTTGGACAGTATATCAGTCTAGTCCTTTCCAGACTAATTAAGGTTCAAATAATTGTTTTGAACTGCTCAATGGTCCTCTGTACTCATGACACAGTGTACTTGATTTGAAGCCAGTAGCAGATTTTTCTCTAAATTAGCTTATTGCTAAAAGCACACAGACATAGATCATTCCAGCTCTAAAATGCAAGTGAAAGGGGACAATGTGTTCCTTACTCTCTGAGAGACAAATGGAACCAAATGGAGACAGAAGTGTTTGAAATGTCAACATGACCCCAACGAGTGATGTAAAAGTTGGATGTGCTACCTCATGATGCAACCTCAATGCCTGTTTTTGATTTTAACCGTATGCTTTGTTGCAGCCTGCAGTGCATGGCAGAGTGAAAAGTTAATTCTGGTCCAGGCTCACAAGCCGAGTATTCACTTTAGCTGGGAAACAGTGCTTCTCTCTGTAATGGGGTATTATAATCATTGAGCATGGAAAGCAATGTATGACTCATCCTTTCCGACCCCATTCCCCCTGCCCCAGCCTGAGCTAAGCCACAGCCTGGGCAGCAGAAATACTGAGTGTAAGCATTTTTTTCCTACTTGGGGGAAATACAGTGGCTTTTTTAGTCATTCGAGAAACTTTACTGGAGTCATGTGTATTCTTTAATTTCTAAGTTTTTAATTTAGTAAGAGTTGGAATAAAAAGATAAAATAAGGTTTTGCTTATTTAGCAGTATTTTGTGATTAAACCAGACTCTTAATTAACTTGGTTACAACAATGGGACCAAGCTTGCGTTTCACTGAGGATACCTTGTTCATTTTTGTGTCTTCCCAGTTGCAAAATGGTAACAAAAAGAAAAGAAAAAATAAAAATGTTTACTGCCAAAATATCAACGTTTTCTTTACAATGTCCAATCTCGCAACAGAAAATCGTTCCAATTTAAAAATGATAAAACTTTATTGTGGTTATTTTTACGCAGGCACAGTTTTGAATGACTGTTGTCCCTGTTACATATTGAAAAGCTACATTTTAAAAGGCTAAAGACTGAAACTAAATTTTTTGGTCACACTGATATGCTAACCAAAACCCCAATCGTTCCCTAACCTAGGCCAAAACTCTTTTGTTATGCAAACTTAACCACAAGTTGGACTCGGGATACAAACTATGGCCTGCGGCATTGATGTCATGTACTTTGTTTGCATGAAAAACCCATAAAATGTTTCCAATGGAAGTAAAAAAAAAATATTTATTGAAGTAATGAGAGTTTTGAGTTACAAATTGTTTTGTGAACAGACTCACAATAAGAATTCTAGATGCTGGTGGTCATAATGTGGAGTTAGTAAATGGCTAAAGGGATCTTCTGTTTTGACTTCCTGGGCATCCAGACGGATGAGATGGTGATGGGAAGGAGGAGTACAGTTGCAGATTACCTGAAAGGCAGAATGCTTAAAAAGTAAAGGCATCTTAGAGAACAGGGACTGGGGAGTGATTAGCTTTCGGAGCACAGACAGAAAGGATCAAGTGCAGTGATGTTGAAATTTTTGAAGAAGTGAGTTTGACAGAGTGGGAAAGCAGAAATGATGAAAAACAGAGCAACAGAAACAGAACGGGAATAGAGACACACTTTCACCCACGGAAGAACAAAGGCAGAATGCCAGGAACAGATCTTGCTCACTGAAACTAAGATTAAGCATCATTTCTTCAAGTCAGCTTTGGTGAGACTGTCCATCTTATCATAGTTAGCAGCTGATTTTGATCATTTATAGTTGCTGGCTCAGGTTAAGTAGCTGTCTGCCGTTCCTGAGGTTTTCTCATGCCCTAACGTCTGTTCACCCACAGGCTCGATGTTGCTCAACTATGACACCGGTTAAAGTGTCAGGAGGAGATGAATTGATGGTTGACTTGGCTGTCACTGCAACCTTGTTGCATGTTATTTGGCACTGCGATGAGATGGCAAGCTTTTCATTTTCCACAAGCTTCAAATATAGACTGTGCCATGAGAAATCTGACTAATAGTCTGTATATTCATGCTGTTTTTGTGCCTTTTCACACCTCTCATTTGCTTAAAAAAAAAACTTGCTCATCTGTTTTTCTGGGATTTCCCTTCTCTTTAGACAAACCTGCTTGTACATCTTGAAAATGATGCTTTCATTGGCTCCTTTGCCCGATGCCATGCCTTCTAATGTAAACATTCCCAATTTAGAAATATCACAGGATTTTTATTGTGCACACTTGTGGCTGATTATGTGGGCTGAGTGGGAATATTTCTTTATGGGTCACTGAGTTCACTAAAGATGATGAAACTCCTTCTTGGTGAGAAAACATTGCATATTTGGATTGATTCCCATCATTAGCTACATGGCACAGCAGCTCAGTCAAACCACCTAGGTTTGATTGGCAGTGCTGGATAATTCTTAACAAAGACGAAAGCTTCATTATTTTGCAGCATTTCATATTTATTATTCTGTTTCATTGTGCTGTGCCGGTGTGTTTGTGCTGGAACTGATATTTGTGAAGCTCGGTGAGAGGAAATGGTTCTGTAATGTCAGTGCTCCAAGGCTCTCCTTTATCACACATTTCTCAGCAGTCAGCTATTAAAACCATATATGCTCTGGGATAGACAGAATGAGGGGAAGGCTTCAATTGCAGGAAAAAAATAGAGAGATAAAATAGGCAGCGTGCAAAAGAAAGCTGCACACTAAGATTAAAAAATGAAACAAGGGCTGCAGAAGAAGACAAACCCATAGTGGTATGAATGAGAAAAGACTAAATAAGCCAGAGATAACGGGGATCACATATGTGCTTCAACGTACCAGTTCTGTGCTTTTTGGTGTAAAATGAGAGGTTCACAGTGGAATCTTGACTCAGTTTTTCCATCTCAGTCTGTGGTGGACGGCAGACAATGATTTATCTTCACCGCTGTGAGCTGCAGCGTGGAGACAGTGAAGTAAACCATATGGCATTCCCACTGTTAAAGCAATAAGAGTGCAGCTAAAGAACGGAGCGCCAGACTACACCGAAGATGCTCAGATCGGGAAAACTCTGTTATCTGGAGCATCTTTCAGATGTGTGTATGCCTTCTTGTGTGTGTGTTTGTGTCTTTACTGGGCATAAATGTGATAATGGAAGAGTGCATTTGCAGATCCTACAGTTGTATAATTCTCTGACTGCTTGTCATTTTGCAACTACAGGCTGGAGCTAATGTTTCATACTTTTTTATGAAAACCATAGAAATCAATGTAGTGGATGTATAAACAAAAGGATCTTTCCCTTGTCTCGTCATCCTTTCCCCTTTCTTCCCTGCTGCTTTATCCTTGTGCAGCTTTTTCAGCTGGTCACTGGGTCAGTGTCCTGAAATGTCTGGATTGAAGCTGGCGGAGAAAATGAAACTGATACTGGCATGCAAAGTCTTTCAGACTAAACACTGGCCTCTGTTGGCTTTGGGAGTTGTCCCCTAAGAAAACATTTTCTTAATGATCTAGTCATATACTTTCACGTGCTGTATATTCCTACCTGGGATGCACTCATTGTGAAATTTAGTACCAATACCATTGTGGCTGATACCTAAAAGGAATGTGGTTTTTTTTTCATTTTTGTGCTCTTTTATTCCCTCTTTCAGCAAAGAAATCTTCTTTCTAAACAAATCACGGACATGTTTTTATATTTTTCAAATTTTCAAATTCAGCTTGTGTAAAAATAATCTAACACAATAGATACACCTCATTAATAACATCAATAAATATAATGCCATCTGTAACCTTTATTTAACTGGGAAAAACACATTTAGATTAAAATATCAGTTGATACCAATATTTGCCTGATATTTTAGTTCATCCCTAGCTGGATCTTTAATTTATACAAAGCTATACAAACTGAGGACATGATTGTTGCTATTGCCAATTCTAATAGTAACAAAGATTGGTAGACTATGTAACTTAAACTGCATAATCAAATTAGCTTATTAGTTAGCATAAGCAGAATCTAATCTAGTTTTCTAAGATTAGCTACTTGTTAAACCAAACTAAAATACTTTAGGCCTCAGTCTCACTAGGTAAAAACATTGCATTTCCTACAGAGTAATGTTGGAGGTTGCTGGCAGTCACCAGGTGAAATTCGTCCCAAAGAGTGTACACCAAAAGCCTCCTTGAAAGGTCAGCATCTTCGATCTCTATAGAAGATGCCAAGTTATCTTGCAAATATTCACTATTTACTCTCTGACCTGTAGTGATTTATGGTATAATGTTTAATTTGAAGGCGAATGGTCTCTGGTTTACGTTGCACTTCTCACAGTTTCACTACTGCTTGGTGAGTAGCTTGCAGGCAGTCAGTGTCTTCCATGCAAAAATACTGGTGACTGTGGCAACCAAAACGATTGCAAGGAGGTTTTCAATGAAGAACCATATACCTCTCACAGCAATTCCCATCAACCGCTCACCAAACGGTCACAGAGTGCATAATTGTCTCTAGGGATTGTAAGTTGCCTGGGGGCCACTGATAACTGTCTAGGTATGCATGTCCTTCATCAGTAGTTCTTAGCTTATGTCATCAGGCTATCCTTCAATTAGTATTACAGTTAATTTTTGGTCATGCCATGCAGATCTTGAATTAATTTTATAGTTGTTTACTGAAACATAAGTCGTACTATATGGAAAATAGTGGACCACACCTCTTAATCTTTGAATTCAGGTGTTTTCAGTCCCATTGCCACACGTGCATGAAATCAAGCACCTATTCATGCAGTGTGCCTTTACAAATAGTTCTGAAAGAATGGGCTGTTTTAAAGATCTCACTGAATTTGAGAATGGTGCTATAATAGGATGCCACCGTTACAACAAGTCAGTTTGGGAGATTGCTTCCCTCCTAGATATTCCACGGTCAGCTGGAAGTGGCATTGTTGCAAACCGGAAGCGTTTAGGAACCATTGTAGTTCAACCACAAAATGGCAGACCATTTAAAGTTGCTGAACATAAAACTCACCAATGCTCTTCTAATTCAGAGTTCGCAAAGTCCCAAACCTCCTCTGGGCATTAACATCAGCACAAAAACTGCATGCTGGGAGCTTCACGGCTTAGGTTTCCAATTTGGAACAGTTCCTGTTGGAGTAATCTGCAGGTGGCACAGTAAATATAGTGTATGCTATGCTAAATACAATGCTATATTAGATATATTGCTACAACTTAAACCTTTATTTGAACCTCACTGCAACATGTGTGCACAAGTGTGACTGGAAAGAAATCATTCTAATTGTATTTTACAAGTTAATTAAAGTTGTGGAGGTATGTGTGATTGCCATCTTGGGTCTTGGTACCCTATTCAGGTATGTGCTTGCATTAATTTACACATGTGTCTCCAGTAGTATGTGCCCAGGCAGTGTGTGTATTGTGTTCAGTCTAGCATGAGCACAATGCCTACAGTATGATTCTCATGTCTGGTCACATGAAACCCAGAAGCAACAACTTAAGGTCAGCGCAGATGGAGGTGTGTTCATTTTTCCTTCTTGTTCTGGACCTGACACATTTGCAGGAGTTGGATTGCAAACCGTTCTGACTTGCTGAATGTTTACTATCCCTTAATGAAAAAAAATGTAATAATAATAATAATAATAATAATAATAATAATAATAATAATAATAATAATAATAATAATGTAATAAATGTTTAAATGAGGTGTTATAGATGGGGAAGTTACATGGTAAACTTTATTATAAATTAGTGAACTGGAGAACATCCCCCAGCATGAGTCATACCAGCCCAAATGTAACTTATGTGTAAAAACCTTGAGGCTTCTCAGTTGTGCATTTTATTGGTTATGAATTCTGCTTTTAATTTGTAAGAGTAGGAATGCGTTATTTCCTTTTTTTAAGTCACATAGTCTTGCTTTAAGTAATTAAAGTCAGGGCCTTAATTGTACCCTGCTGTACTCACAGTGAGACTCCAGTTTCACAACACTTGGCGTTAAGTTTTATAACAGAATCAGGTGAAATAAAAAAAGAGACTCCCAGACCCTCCCTGTCTCTGATGCGCGCTAGGAGGGGGAAGTCTCTCTTTGGGCATGCTTGTTTTTGGCTGTGCTGATTTCCAAGAGAGCCAGGGTCCTCTTTATGGCTGCTAATTACTCCTTGTCCTCAGCGCCAGGTCAAGCATGTGCCTGGAGTGTTAGGCCTCACTTCAGGAAGGGCTGGAGGAGGAGGCAGTGAAAGAGGGAAGAATGTTAATCCACCCCACCACCATGAAAAAAGTCCTAATTCACTAGTCCGGCACCCCTCCTCCTGTCAAATGAAATGTTGCTGTCTGGAGTCGCTAAGTGTTGTCACGGAGCCTTTGTGTGTACATGTATGTGTGCGTTTGTGGAAATAGACGGTAGATGGATATTTAGGGGAATGGGATCCACCACAGTCTTGGCATGGAGCCAAATCGGGATTAGGAATCTGGCACTCGAGCTACTGTTCACATAAAGAGAGAAAAGTCTGAAAAAATTGTAGGGAGGGGAAGATATTTATAAAATCACTTCCTGCCACCTTCTTTCTGCAGCACTTTGTTGAAATGCATCGCTTCGCCACACCTTTTTAAATGAACGCACACTCCAACCAGACTTTATGAATTCATTATCCTTTATGACACTGTGACCTCATCCAACCTGTGCCTGACAAACAAAACCATAAACTGTTTTAATTTTAGCATGTCACAAATTTGTGACAAATTTATATGGATTGGGAAGCACTAACTGTTGGCTTGGCAGTGAAGCTAAGACACAATGCATGAATCCTATTAGTTGTTAACAGGATTCTTAAGAGCTTCTTTCACATGTGACACCCTTAGTTGCATTATAACTGCTTTTACGTGTGCTTGAATGGTGCTTCAGTGTTTGATGGAAGCATGTGTGGATAACATGAGCAGCAAAGGGATATAAATCTTTTAATTCCCACCGTAGAGGTTCACTGTGGAATGCCAAAGCTTAAGGAATGCCATTTACCATATTTGTGTCACATCCACTTGCACGAAAGAAGTAAAAACAACAAATGAGCCAAAGCAGACCCAGCGGGTGAGCAAATGTACACAAGACCGTGTCATGTAAACAGTTTTCTGTGTATCTGTGGGGGAACCTGCCTCTTGGATGTGAAGGGCTGTGGTCAGGGAGAAAAGTATTTTTAGCATCCAGCGCCAGAGGTGTTGCTCTCTTGAGGGATCTGCCATGCTAAGTGGGTAAACATCTCAGCTTAACAAGGTGAGATTGAGAGCCATACCTGTGGCTTAGGATGTGGTCAGCACAGCTTTTGCTGGAGGGTCGACTGCCAGTGACAGAAATCTATGAATGAAGGTGTGTGTCAGAATATGCCAACTTTTTTTTAATCCTACTGGCCGACTCACCTCCAGGTGACCGATCCCTGAGGTTGCTTTTAGAACCGGGAGGATCCATAACCTCACCTGAAAACCAAAAGGATTTTACACCAGGATCAAATAATAATAACAACAGATGTATAAAGTGTATATGAAAGAATGTTTCCCCCTTCCTAAAAGCTGCTGCTGATCTTTCCTGGGAATTGGATCATATCATTGTGGATTAGCAAAAGCAAAAGCAACACTCCTTGGAAGGGGTCAACTGGGTGCTCATTGCAAACGTTCCCGATTTTATTTCTCCCTGTGTGACCCAGATGTTGTTAATAAGCTGTTGTTAAATATTATTGTGTGTTGTCTTTCTCTAATTTATCAGTATTTCTCTGACTTTAATAAAATGGCTTGCTGGAAACATCTCATAGGTGGAGGTAGTGTATCTGCTTGTGCTCATAGTCATACAAATTTCTACTGAAATGGTGTTAAATTACTCCTACAATGTAGAAGCACACAGTAGCAAAGGGAGCTTTAATCAGTGAGTGAAAGTTGAGCTCAGTGTTTTTAACCTGTCACCACCAGCATTGGGGCACAGTAAGATTGTCTCCAAAAAAGGAAACGGGGACAGTATGCAGTAAAAAGAGGCTACATGAAGATGTGTGAGGGGGAGATGGAAAAGGGAGGTGGTGGCTGGCTGGTTGAAACAGTCTGAGAATCAGAGACACCACAGTACACCACCACCTGAACAATATTGCTGGACTGCAATCGTGTATCCTGCCTTTAATCTGACCACAGTCAAGCTGCATCATTCAGACTGTGGTCACTGCATCAACTGTAAGACAGTTGTTTCCATGCCTTTTATGGGCCGCCTCTGTGCAGTGATCAATCGATCTGTCTCCCAAGGGTAGGAGTACTGTTAGATGTTGCATTGTTAGCGGGAACGTCTGTTAAGGTAGAGGAGTCTACTGGGGTTGTTTTAGGGAAGAAATTTGGGTTTGATTAGCTGTGGACCCAGTAAAAAAAAGTAGCAAATAAAAATATGTTTCTCTGCTTAATGTGTCAGTTTTATGTGTCTTCCTGTGTGATTGAAATTGGTAATGAAGAGAGGCTATGGATGGATAGTTTTTGATTAATTGATTGTACTTGCTGAAACCATTTAATAAGAAGCATGAAAATATGGCTTTGCTGAGAAATTCTGTTTTTTTCAAAACCTTTCTTACATAACGTTTTGAGGAATTGCACAGATATTGAAAGCAAATGCAGTTGTGCTACTGTAAAATATATAGTAGTACCATTTTAAAGATTATTCTGTACCTCAGACAGCAACAGCCACCGTGAATCAGTTCTAAACTGTTTCAGCTGTTTTACAGACCTCCTCTAGAGGGCAACCAATTCAGCGGAAATATCTGGCGATATTGTCTAATTGCCGATCCATCAGTATTTCAGGATTTATAAGAGCTGATAAATGAAAATGAAACCTATGTTATGGGTGTTAATGTTGCATATTTTGTCTACTCTGCAACTCCCCTGTTAGCAGCACACAAATTTGGAATGCCACAAGTGTAAATGGGTGAATAAATATCTACACACAACAAATTTTAGAGGAATTTGTTGATGTTTTGTGTGTCTGAACCAAAAAAAAAATATTGGCTGATACATCAGAATATCAGATTTTTATCGGTATTGGTTTAAAAAATTCTACGTCAGTCGACACAAACAAACAGTAAAGATACTTTTGTTATTTGTTACAAGCTTTGTGTTTGATTGGTGTACAAAATTTTTCACGGGCTTTTTAATTTCGCTGGCTGGTTTGTTAAATAAGGCTGTAATTCTTTGTGCGCCACAAAAGCATTGCGGGGCTCTTGTTCTTGTTCTGTACGACTCCTTCAGGAGAAATAGGCGTTCATGTGCTTATGACCTTTCATTCATAAAGCATTAATGATGAGATAATGATGTAGAACACGAATATTGATTAATAATCTACCAGTGGGGGAATCTGTACAAGGAGTTTCCATTAGCGTGATATATCATTATTCTGCTGTCGAGCTCTGAAAGCGAGTCTCATTAAGTGAAGCTCTGTCATCGTGGTGAATGATAGACATTTTCTGGCTGCTGGGTGAGCTGCGGGTTCATTGTGAGCTGATGACAGATGAAGCTCTTTGTGTTTAGACCCTTTACCTGCGCTGAGGCTCTGTCATCCTGTGGTTTGGACTGACAGGAATATGACTGTACTTTGACATGCTTACAGGCTTGACTGGATGGGGGGTTTATACAGATGGGTGCAGTGGTGTAAATGAGCTGCTCTCACAAATCCCTAATATGCCTAATTGCCTAATATGACCCCAACACAATAATACATTGCGAATTAGACAATTTTCTCCTCAAAATGATTTGTGCTTTACCAAGTAATCTCCAAACTGGAAACAGATGTTTCACTTGTTTTGCTTTGTGTTTGTTGCCAAGCTGATGTTTTGTAAAACAAACAAGCAAAAACAATATGATTTTTATTTTACTAATTGTAGCCTTAAACATTAACAGCTTTCTTTAGTTCAGTCTTTTCTTAAGGTAATGTCAGAAACATGCAATCAGGCTTAAGAGGATGAGGAGGAAGTTTTCTTTCACAGCGCCTGCACAACTGCAGAGGAACACATGCATCCAAAGTGTTCTTAAATGGAAACCTCTGTTTAAGAATGTTCCTTTTTTTTATTTTTTTATTTGATCCGTGCTGCACGTGAGTCATGCGTAATGACATCCAGCTGGAGGTTGTTGCGGGGCAATGAAGAATGCACTAAAACACTATTTAGATCAGCGTGTTCACCTTTTCACCAGCAGTGCTTTCACTCTTGGATGGATGGGATCATTGAAGGCTTTTTTAAAACAGTGTGTGTGGTCTTTGCAGACTGGAACAAGCACAGCTTTACCTGGGTGTATGTGTGTGTGTGTGTGTGTTTGTCTAGTAGGCTGGCCTACTAGACAAACCCCTCTGTTGTCCTCTTTTTAGTTTGTCCTCTAGAAGACGATGGAAGCTCTGAATCTCAGCCATTGTTGACCGTCCCTATGGACGTGACACTGTGTCCTTTTCTGTCCAGACCTTTTCTTGGGCAATGCTTGATGCTAATGTGTGTCATTGGGTAGCTTGTTGTCTGTGCATCTGGCTGCAGGAACAGCTGTTTGTCCTGGGTGGTTTTGGCATGTGAGGGTGCGGTCCAGGGTCAAACCCCATGTCACATTGTTCTGACCTAGTGTACTTCTGCGGTGGCCTGGTTACAGCTTGGACGACCGGCTTGAGAGTGTGCTAATTGCATGGTTGTGGTCTAAGGGAGGCAGCGGTAGATTTAACATAGCAGGGAAAGAGATGGAAGGATGGGTTTTGGTGCAGCTTAAACTAGTGATCATGGTGATCTATAAATGGGAACGTCTCTGTTTAGCGCCTAAATGGATAACAGAAATCTTCACCGAACCACAACAGTGGAGCCTCCTGCTGAGTAACTAGTGCTTCTAAGTCAGCAAAGGACAGAAAATAGAATGAATATGCCATAATTAAGGCTTGCTTAATATGCAAAAGTTTGGAGTTGCTCAAACTCTGAAATAGCAATGTTTGAGCAATGAACTGCCCTTTATAGATACTAACCAAATGCTCAAATTTAAGTTTCCTTACATGCATCTAACATCCTTTTTTTGTGTCTCTTTTTCCTCTCTGCAGCGGAACCAGCAGACCTCTTGACGATTTTAGATTTTCACAGTTTACCCGAGGGTGTTACGAGAACAACGGGTTTGTGCTCACATAGAAGGTCTTCACAAGGACCCGATGTGGCTTACAGAGTATCCAAAGATGCCCAGCTCAGTGCCCCCACCAAACAGCTGTATCCAGGTGAGTATATGACTCAAGCCCCTGGATCTACACAGTCACTGCTGTACATGTAAGAAATTTGCTTAAGGAAATTTTCCCAGGTTTTAAACTTCCAGTCTTGCCATCTGTTTGGCTTTGTGACCTTTCACCCTACCTCACAGTAAACTCCAGTTATAATGCTTTAACATGGTTGGAAATAATTTTGCATTTACACCCACCTACCCGGTTCCTTTCATCCCCTCTAGGTAGCAGCTTTATTAGCTCCTATAACTTGATTATTTATGTCAACTCTACCTCTATCTTATGGAATTTAGGACGGGTGTGCTCGCTGTTTAATATTTAACTCCCCTGTAAACACGTTGACATCTTGCAGAGTACAGTGCATCTATATCTTTTATCGAAACAAATTGCCTGCCACACGTGGACACTTGAAGCAAATGTTGATAAAAGAAAGATAATGAAAATGCACATCAGACGCATTGCCATCCAGTTCTGGAATATTTAATGCGGTTGGAGGAGGAGCTGGATGATGAAAAAGCAATGAAAAATATGGGTGGTGGATGGGAGGGAAGCCTGGGGTTCCACTTTTCTGTGTTCTATTATGCTGACGTGGCTTTGAGTTACTGCTACAGTATATGCTGCGCTGCAGTACTTCTCTCCTCTCTCTCCACCCTCTCCTCGCTCCTCTCCCTCCTTCTCCCATTTTTTCCCTCAAGCGTCATCATTTCTACCTCAGTCATTTCTCCTTCTGCTGCTGCCTTGCAGCGTTTTCTTCTTTTGTCTTGCTTGACTCTCGGCTGTATACTTACTGCATCTTATTTTTTCATAGAACAAAGATAAAAAAAACACAAAAAACAACATAATTTTGTGACCCAGACCACCGGTTTCTGAAAACGATCCTGATTGTTGCCTTTCCTGCAGCTTAAGGATATAAAAAGCTGCTGTGGTCTACATATAGCAACAAGAGAAAAATAATATCCCTTCCTGTGAGCTAAGCTTCGGCAAAGTTTAGATTGGATGGCGACCCCATTCGTGGTCTTCTCAGATGTTACACTGGCCTCAGTGGACCTTTGATCCGTGGCGTAACTCTTCCTAGGGGCTTAACGTAGAGCTGCAGGGCTTCTGCGGGCTGCATGCCCTTACATGCCCTCCAATCAAACAAATACTGTTCACTTTGATGCTTTATGACAGCATGTCCCCATATGAGACTCTGTTTAGACACACACGCTGTAATTACACACATGCTACGCTGGAGCATCCAAAATAACAGTCTACATAAAACAAACCAACTGGAGAGCTCACAACAGTCACCACACAGTCTTAAGGTGCAAACAGACTAACTAGCTGTCTTTGGCTTGAAGGCTTTAAAATTCACTCGCAGTGTTTGTGATGTGGCCCCGCTCTCGACTTGATGTTGCAAGAACATACAGCTAATATATTCCAGAAGGCAGCTAAACTTGTGAGGTCATTTTATCCACCCCCCCCAAATTCATATGGCTGCTGCCTTATGACTTTGGCCTGAAGTCTGAAGGTACTCTTTGCTTTAATTATGCAAAAGGTACTAAAATAAAATCACACGTAGAAAACAAAGGCATGCAAACACACTTGTTTTGCTTTACAATAATGGTATTGGCAACAAAACCCACAGCAGCACCGACTGAGAGCACACTGGCTTGTGACCCCATAGCCACAGACAGCCTGTGATGATGTGTTGGAAAAGAGCAAGTGCAGACATGCAATCATTAGGCAAACATGTGGAAGAGATGATTCATTTGAAACTACTGAGGCACTCAGAACAGAAGAGACCTTTCTTACCTTTATTAAGTGAATGAGTCGGGAAGAAACTGGGCAATTAAACTGCCTGCTCTCTACAAACCATGTAGGACAAATAAGCATCTGAGAAATGAGTGCAGTGGAAACTGCGTTGAACCCCAATTTGGCCATTTTAATTTGGACAATTTGGAACTTTTTTTCTTCGACCTTCTGTGTATAAGAACCAATAACCATCAAACACTACAGGAAGCAAGACTCAGCAAGTTGTACCTTCTCTCTGAATGGGGTTAGCCGTTACTTGGGCAGCGCACTTGTGGTCTGAACTGCCGTGGCTAAATGGCACTGACCACAGCAGATGGGCGTCTGCTGCAGCTTAGATCACAAGCTGTAAAAGCAATAATGGTTCTGTTGTCCGCCAACATCCCTCAAGAGTGACATGTTGCACTTAGTGCACCATGGTACATGTGCAGTGGCATTTGAGTTTCACCAAAGCTAGGTTGCAACTGTGTTTATTACTGTTTAATTGAAAGAGAATTCAGGGGTGGGCAATTAATTCTCCCAAAGCTTCACATGAGAAACTGGGAGTGTTTCTCAACAGTTCTCTTTCAATATTAATTTTAAGTCTTTGGTCATTCTGTAGTTATTATAATCATTACGGCTGCTATATTGTACTCCTGTGCAAACAGACAGCTTTGAAAGCAAAGCAGTTGTTGTCTCTGCAGCGATATGCAGTACCACAGGAATGCAGCTTGTCTCATACAGAAGGAGCGAGTTGGACACGACGATGACTGAATGACCAATTACAGGACACAAAGCTTTCTACCCCATTACCTGCTTGTATGCACTCTAACAGACGGCAGACATCATCAGACAAAGTGCTGGCGTAACTCCTGTCCCATCCTGATTTTTTGTGTTATTAAGGTTCAGTAAGTTTTGCTGAGGAAGAATAATAACTCGGGTCTACTCGCCTAATGCCAGTAGCATGGTATCAGTCACAGGGCTGCCAAATAAAAGATGGCGACATTAAACTGGAAAATTTTTCATCAAAATATGAACTAAAATTTGGGATTTCTTTCTGACTGGCTAGAGATGTCTTTGAATTTCCCTTTCCCAGAACTTTTTTGGGCTGACACCGATGGTGGAGATGCCAGCGTAAACTCTCAGGACTGCTGGCACCACAGCCTTTCCATTCCCACCATGTTTGGTGCACGCACGCGCGCGCACACACACACACACACACACACACACACACACACACTGACAACACAAACACACGAGGTATGAGGTATCTCTCATCTGGTGGCCTGAAGTAGCAGGGTGAGAAACACATTCCAGAGGGGGGGGCTTTTCTGATCACCCCTCCCTCTTCTCTTCCCAGTAGCAAGAAGCTCATTAGTTATCTACTTTGTTAACCGTTCTCATCCTTTTAATTGAGATTTTCTCAGGTTGGGGTTGGGTCCTTACAGTCCCAGCAGGGCCGATACAGCAGGACCATTGCTTTGTGTAATTGCTATTTAAAATTCAAAGAACACCCACCCCTTTCCCCTCGTGTCCCGGTTTCCCTTTCACCCCTTAGCTGACCCTTCACTTCTGAACAAACAGCCTGAGCCAGACCAGTGCTGACTCACTGTGTGTCAGACTGTAAACAGATGCAGCAGTAAATTTCCTTAATTGTGTTTCTTTGTTCTGGTATTTCCCACTGTCATTGTTTATATCATGGCACTTTAATTTCATGATCAACCAGCCAAAGATTTGTGTATCCACCTCCCGTACAAAACTCCAACATCTTGGGAGGTTTTTGAAGGGTTGCCTTCCTGTTACTTGCGCTCTGTCTCTCCTTTTCTCAGCTTTACACCATCCTGTTGAAGCATCTGTCAATTAAAGCAATGTTTCTCATATGATGCCAAGCAGAATTCCTGAGGGAGCTCACTGCCAAGGCATGTGCTCTCCGCATGATGTGATTTGATGCCTGGCATTAATGTAGGAATGATAGAAAAAGGCAGGAAGACAAGACAGGAAGGCAAACAGACATCCAGATGCTGACAGGGTGAAAGCTGATGAAAAGAAAGAAGAAAGTGAACGGGTGACGGTAGCAAAATTCAACACATCCTCATATGTGTTCCAGAAATGACATAAATATGAGTGTTTCCTGAAACAAATACTCTGAGCTGAGCTGGTTGTGTGGATCCAAGGTTTCAACCAAGAGATGCAAGCTTGTGTTTGACAGTATTTTTAAAAAATATTAATTTAGTATGCAAACCATTTACATGACCACTAGAGGCCGCCTATGTAGACACGGACATTTTAAAAGCCATCAAACCCATCAAAAAGCTCAGGTTGGGATGAATATTTTGTCTCTTCTCTTCTCTTCTCTTCTCTTCTCTTCTCTTCTCTTCTCTTCTCTTCTCTTCTCTTCTCTTCTCTTCTCTTCTCTTCTCTTCTCTTCTCTTCTCTTCTCTTCTCTTCTCTTCTCAGGTAAGGTTGCATGAGGAGCAACAACTGTAGCCTCTATTTTCCCATTTTCTGGAAATCTCTGCTCTGCACATGCCAAAAGATTGGAGATTACTGCTGGAATTCAAAGGGGTTTCTTTGTTTATGTTCAAAATAATCCAGATAACAGTGATGCCTTTAATATAGTCTGGTTGCCTCTTTATTTTTTTCCAACTGAAATATCAGCTGTAGGCAGACCTCGACATTAGCACTTCCTGGAAAGCAACAGTCGCCACAGTAAGTTGGCAGGCCTTCTCTTTTTTTGGGTCCTAAGAACACCCCGCTACAGGAATTTGTCTGGCAGATGTTTTCCACACTTAAGCAAAATGGAGGAACTTCTGAGGCTTATCCAAGGAGCCAAGCAGATGGCGGCTAACACATCCTCTTTATATCTTTTCTGTCTTTAAATACCACTATATTGTTGGTATTTCCATTTCCACGCAATGTGTCTTTCATTATTTCTCCTGTAAAAATGTTTTACTCCTCTCCAGCCCTCCACTGGTGTCTCAGCGTCTGCTAGAACCATCAGCTGTGGGAGAGGAGAGAAGTGGAGAGGAGGAGTTTGAAGGGCAGTTTGACAAAGTCTCTCAGGATAACATGCTTTAGTCGTTAATGCTTCTCATCCTGTGCTGCGCTGGAATCGATCCACTTTTTTTTTTTTCCCCTTGCTAACTTTTGTTTACCAGCCAACCCTTTCAGATGAAGCCTATCCTGTTATATTTTGGGCATTCCAAAAAAAATCTCTGATGTTTCCGTTTGAAGCCCGTCTTCAATTCCATCAATCTAAATGATGTTTGTCTCTTTTTTTGTTCCATTTCCATTAGAAATAACAGTAAAAATATCAGACTCCCTTTAGACAGCAAAGATCACTGTCAGTCTCTTAAAATAACAAAACCATTACAACCTTGTGAACACAAACCTCATATTTCATTCCACTTATGATGATGAATAGCTACGGCTACTTGTAACTCTCCAAAAACTTCTCTTTCTGTCCAACCCGCCATTTGTCCTGCCAGGTGATGTCTTCCCTGAGGACTTTTCCATCATGGCCACAGTGAAGCCTAAGAAGGGCAGCCAGTCCTTCCTGTTGTCTATGTACAATGAACAGGGCATCCAGCAGCTTGGTCTAGAAGTGGGCCGCTCTCCAGTCTTCCTATATGAGGACCACACAGGCAAACCAAGCCCCGAGGACTACCCCCTCTTCAGAGGAGTCAACCTAGCTGACGGAAAGTAAGTGCAGTCGATCACCTCACTTGTACAATGCATGTGGTTTGGAAGCACCTTTGTGTCTCTCCTTTGTGATATTGGAGTTTTAACTCAAAGTCTTGTTGATTGTGTACCTTCTCTGCACTCATTGTAGAACTCTATTTAAATCAGTGACAATCAGGATTGAAATTATTACCTTTTGGAAGACAGAGATGGATCTGTTTGAACACAAAAGCGGCCCTCAGCCTGCTGGCACTTTGTAACCGGGCAGCGTGTAATTCAGTAAGTGTGTGAATTAACTTTACCTCCCATTCCAGGTGGCATCGAGTGGCTATCAGCGTGCACAAACAGACCATCACCCTCATTCTGGACTGTAAAAAGAAGACCACCCAGAAGTTACTCAGAAGCCCCCATCCAATCATTGATACCAAAGGAATTATAGTGTTTGGAACTAGAATACTTGATGAAGAAGTCTTTGAGGTAGGCGTTATACTCTAAACTTTTTAGATTGCATAATTTAGCAATTTGAGACTGTTTGTTTGACGGCCTGCTGGATGCCATTTATTCCAGATTCAAACTGGCTTTGCCCTCTGCTGTTCATTGTGAAGTGACAACTGGTGCGTTTTTACATGCTTTTAAACAGAAGATTTAGACCCATTTCTATATAATCAGACTCTTCATTTTAATGACAGTACAAGTATAGACACATGTGGCTGTGGTGCGAATGACGGTCATCCTCAGTCCCCAATTCTTTTACCATAAAGCATGAAATTGGGGACTGTGGGAGCGGCCGCATCCTCTATAGATGGATTTGGCTTGCGGAGCCCCCCCCAGCATCTGATCCCTCTGCCACCCACTCATTCACACGCATATGATCATAAATCAGACTTAATTTAAGGTGCCAAATATTCCACGTCTTCCACAAAAGAACTTCATGTCCCGAATTTCTCTTCGGTTTCCAGCTGTGCTCCTTTTTTTTTTTTTTTTTGCTGC